>JAHPZR010008649.1:0-2500 GCA_019787425.1 Platygyra sinensis | reverse complement strand
AAAAACACAGAAAATTGATGCATTCACACAAGTGTCCCAAGGAATTTTGTCCACGATTGTCTGATTTTTACGTCTCATGGAAAAATGCACAATTACGATGTTATTTGGCCCTAAATGCATTTAGGACCCAAGAGTGTGAATATCTGAGTTGAAAAAGGCATTTATTAGAGATTTTACCCGGCTTTTCCGTGCTTTTTTAATGGTTTTGGACCCGCTGAGAAAGGTATTGATCTCACATAATATAGAAACTTCTGTATGTGATGGCAATGATAATGGAGTCGCTTGATTTTGGTTACGTAACGAACTGTTAACATTAATGTACAGTTCTCCAGATACTTCAATATTTAAACGACAAATCTGGTATTTAAGCCAATCTTAGTGACTACCTTAACAGTTATTGGAGCTTGTTTCAGTGATTACAAATATAGTGAGGCGCTTTACTCTTCGGGTAGTGACGTCAGCGTTCACTGGTCATCGCGCAGTACTCAGCGGCGAAGAAAGACAGTGTTAATTCAATTTCCTCAAAGTATCGACTAAGAATGCCAGCCAAAATATATTTTCAACACGACAGTTATGGTCCTTTTTGGAAATAAGTTCACAAAAGTCATGTCACAGCACGCTGGCAGTGAATGCAACGGTTCTCACTAAATCCAGTGTAGAAGAGTTAACTTTAAAACAATTCTTAACAATGAAAAATGAGAACCGTGTTCGCAGAGCTCAAAATTAAGTTTTTTCCAGCAATAAAGGTGTGGAAGATCGATTCCAAATACAGTTGACTTCAACACGTCTTAAATGTCAGCTTTTGGAAATAGTTAGGCAGATTTTTAGGTTTTAAAGTGAGTACCGTGGATGAGAACCGTTGAGTTATGCAAATAAAAAGGGATCAACTTATTGCGCATGACATCAAAAAATGTCACACAGTGTCATTTCGTAAACAAATAAAGGGAAATGACTCCCAATGGCTGGAAACAACTTTCAAATGCTTGGTTCGGTACCTTTTGGGTGAAAGAAGTGTTTGCGATGCACGCTCACTGCCTGCATGCATCACATATTCATGCTACAGTTGACTTCGAGATTTGACAATTCCGCGCGATTTCCAGGGGTGAAGACCTTCTGTTTTTCTTAAAAACCAAGGCTTTTGCTCGCTGTTCGACAGAAATTCTTGTCTTTACACCATGATCTATAATGCCCGTTGCTGCTTTTAGCGTTAACCATGTTTGTCCCTTCAAATACCGCACGCGCCATTCTGAGTTAGAACACTGAAAATTCGATTTACACCTCGCGCGGAGAAAAATTAAAAAAGAAAATAAAATGCGTAAATAAACCACGAAATAGCTCAGAAACAGTTATTGTATAACGATCTATTTACAGAGTCTAGAAAAAAAACACATTTACATTGTAGATAACCACAGAAAAATGACATTGTATTTCTTAACTTAAATTCAGACAATCATGGACAAAAGTCTTGGGACAAATTTACATTCGTGGCGCTTTTTCACACGCGCCAAACAAGCAGTCAGGTGCGAATTCATCTACGCTTGTTCAGCCTCTCTCCCCCCCCCCCCTACAATGTTGGACAGATGTACACGCTCTATTTCTCTAGATTTTCAACATTGTATGGGGGGGCGGTGGGGGGGGGGGGGGGAAGCAACGCATTTTGAAACGGTAAACAGTGTTTTTTTTTTAAACTCCGTTTTAAAAACACAGAAAATTGATGCATTCACACAAGTGTCCCAAGGAATTTTGTCCACGATTGTAGTTCCAGGCCTTTTGGCTTGGACCGCCTTTAATCCTATCTTCCGGGAAAAAGTCATGGAAATGAAACGAGCGCATCCCACTGAAAATGCCCATTGAGTTTTGACGCGTACCATTTACTTCAACTGTAGACCAACCGGTTTCTCCGAGTAAATGGTAAACAACGTTTGGCATAATAGTAAACAACCTTTGGCATAATGTAAAGCACCCTAGACCGCGGTCAATATCTATTTCAGCCAACCAGATTCGTGAATTTGGTAGTTCCCAGTCCTTGTGATACACAGCCATATAATAAAAGTGAATATATGAAAGACTATACACGCAACTTGGGTTCAAATCCCCGGTTCAGGCCTGAATTTTTTTTCAGGCTTTAATTTCACAACTACTTAAGTTGTGTGTATAACTGCGATGATCAATAATATCTTGATATTTATTCCTTTGTATTTATTCCTCTTTCTTTCTTTCTTTCTGCCTCTCTATCTTTCAAATTATTTTCCTTCTTTCCTTCTCTTTTAACACCGCTTATTTTATATAGCGTAGCTAAGCGTCCGCACCTTTATAACAGGCACTGACTGTCGCAGCCTGTAAATACGGTTTTCCTGATTCGGTTCCGTCGATTGAATCCGGTTTAGGCTGGGCCGGGATATCGCTACGGGTGTAGCTATTTGGCCGATGGTACCATTGCATTCAGTACAGTGTGCACGGTGTTTGCGCAAGGAAATCTGTTGGGTAATATTGTTTTCTT
>JAHPZR010008648.1:0-33045 GCA_019787425.1 Platygyra sinensis | reverse complement strand
TAAGATTTAGGGAAGATTTCGTGCACGGAGAGTTCTAAAACGTGTACAAACTAAAATCGATAGAGCACGCTATGACTCTGATCAAGTGTCACTTTTAGCTTACCTTTGCGACATGATCTCATATGCATGTTTATATTTTGTAGTGTAAATATTGTTGCGAGAACACACGAGGAACACCATGATGTGTATTCAGTTGCAGCGTCTTATAATTCAGAAATAATTGAATTGAAGAACAAATTTCTGGTCTTTTTGCCGACTTTGTATGTTTCGCTTACAGCTGAGTGTGGTGCGTCTTTTTGTCTGAAAAGGCATACGTGTACTTTTTGATGTTGCCTTCCTAAGGTAAACATCGAAACAACGAAAAAAATCGATCGGTTTCTTAAGGACGCAGAATTTTAGGAAAACAGCTTTCGAAGCTGCAACTGCACGATTCCTGTTTATGTTGGGAATAGTGCAGATTATAAGTGTGGACAGGTGAAAGCGTATACACTTGTGAAACAGATTATGTGGCATGAATTCAGCTCAAATGTAGATTGAAACAAACATGGTCTAAGAAGAGCCCTGTAAAATTTTGAAGCTATTATATTACTGCCATTTTATCATGGCCTCATCATTTCTGGCAACCATCTTATACATACAGCTTTACACCAGTGCTATAGTTCTGACTGTTGCCTAAGTATTGTAAGTGTAGGAGCTGGCTTGAGATTTGTGACTAGACAGTTGTCATATAAAGTGTCCATGCAAAGCTGTCAGAGGAAGTGTGGCAGTTCAGAAGTCAGGGATCATTATTTCATTCTCTAATAGTCTGGAGGGTATCCAGTCACGATGCCTCGTCACCAAGGAATTTCACCGCTAATGAACTTTGCACCAAACACCAAGAGAAGGATAAACTAGAGTATAGTAGTCAAGGTGTATTAGCTGTTCAAACTGAGTCACTACAATGTCAATGAAGTTGCAAGGTTTGTTAGCTTGCAATTTTCGATGTCAGCATGTTGTCAGTGATGTGATAGTATGATATGGGGTGTCTAACGAGAAACCATAGCTTTCTATAATTCAACTATATGTATATTTCTTTGAAAACTGACTCTGCTGTTAATGCTCAGTTGCTTCACTGTTGCATTTGTTTGTTTCATAAAAGGCTTCAGCTCAGCAATCAAACAATCTCGACCATACCGCAGCTGTTGAGTTATACACTAAACAAAGCAGAACAAATTTCAGTCTCTTCGGCTGTGGTTAATGTCGATAGATTTTTAGTAATTTGGACTTTGTGGTGAATTCAAATGGTATCGAGACTTCCTGGTGCAGGTGACTGGTAAATAGTCTGGAAACAAATAGTCCGCTTTATTTTTGACAAAATTGAGCAAGTCTTGAAATGTATCACTGTGGATGGAATGTTAGTCTTTAATTACTCCTTTGAAAGTTGCAGGTATTAACATAGCACATGTGATCATTTTTTGTTAGCATCATATGACTGAAGGCTTGGACTTGTATGATGATGTACTTACCACAACAGGGCCAGTGGAAGATGAGGCATTGCAGTCACATGTATGTAAAAGTGATTTTATGAATAAACAGCTAGTTAGAATTAAGTGGTCTGCCCTCTAACCTTGTCTTATGTTGTTGTTTTTTTCAGTTATGTTATTCTATTCAATTGTGTGCGGGAATGTTTCTTAACACTGCAATAGGGACATGTTTCAGATTCTAAGAAGAGCAGACATCCATACAGACAGAACTAAATTCAGTTCTCTCCACACATTATTGTCTTCATGTCCTATTGTAAAAAATCATTGTTCCAGAAAAGAGAGCGTCTTGGGTCAAAAAGCTGACAAGCTCAGTGGCCTGACTTGATAAGAAACTACTGATGATTTGATGAACCTGATCACCATTAACCTATTAGAATTTCCCACCTGTACCTTGCCATGAAAACATATCTGGAACCCTGAAAAATTTTTAGCATGTGATGCTATTTTTGTTGCTTGGCTGACTTCAATAGTTGAACCAGTCGTCAGGGCTGTCAAAATAAGCCAGCAACCAGCACATTCCACCTGCTATTCCACATACTGTGACAGCTACTCCGAACATTAGTAGGTCAGTTCGAAGCGTGATATTGGAGAAATAAAATGAAAATTGCTGCCAACCTTTTGGATGGAACCTGCTACTCAAAAACCTACTGACAACCCTGAGTTGTTGCAGTGGTGATGGATAAAATTTGCCCTTGTGGCTGTCACTACAACTAGTGGTGCTCAGCACAGACTTCATGATGCCATCTCAGCTATAAAAGGCTTTTTTTGTGAAAAAAAAAAAACAGAGCTTTCCTTAAAAATGTCTTCTTCCTATTGTCATTCATTTGTTTTTATTGTTTGTCTCCCCCCCCCCCCCCCCCCCGCAACAGCATACTAATACTCTGAATCTGGTTTTGGCTGATGTTGAATTTCAATCAAATTCAAGGATTTGTAGCCTTTTCTTGTAGCAGCAGCAGGTCAGATAGCAATTGAGACCCATGTTCTGTTTATTTCCCCTATCACATCCTGTATCTCTTTACTTAGACTTCCTGAAGTGAACGATCAAAACTCCAGGTCTGATACCAATCTTAACTGTTAATAATTCATTATATTTTAGTATGAAGAGGATGTCGCTGATGTCATTCCACCAGATGCACAACCAGGTAAAATATCACATTAATTACTATAGGGAATCAAACTGAGATCACAACTTCATAGTACAATATTATTGATCAGACATCAAATTAGGATTTCAAAGTAATAGCTTGTCCCTGAGATGAGTGTGTTGAGTGTTTCCTGACATGTAGTTTGGATTCTGCGACAAAACAAGAAAGCGTTTACTTTGCTCATCAAAATGTAAATTTTCATCAATATATTAGGCTAGGTCTGTGTTTCTATCAAGTTATAGAGACACAATTTTAAACCGACCAGCATGCATATTTTCTTTGGGCTATTTTCTAAAGGTTTTTAATCCTTACAACTGTCTTTGTCTCAGGAGCCTATGAATACAAATCCTACACGACAGTCCATCCTAAATCTGTCGCTGGACGATCTACGCACACCTACTATGAAAGGAACAAAGGAAAGCCCCTTTATGTCGGCAACTTGACATGGGTAGGTCTGACTTTTGATTCTTGCTGGCCAGCATACTATGATTATTAAGACATGACTGGTAATCAAAGTTATTTGTCCATCTTAAGCAGCTGTGAAATAAAAGCCTGAAAAAGTTTCAGCCTTCCTTCTGTTAAGTAACAAGACTAGTATTGATTTGGACTGCCTTGAAGAACTTTATAAATTATTCAAAGTACTAAATAGAATACAGTTGTGATGATTTGAATGATTGATACAACATTATTTGACCAAAAATTAAGAACTACTGCCCTGCAAGATTGACATCATAGTCTCTCATGATCAGCAACATAAATGTGCTGTGGATGTCTTCCAAACTTGTCACAAAATGGGTTGCATTTAGGGCTCACAAAGCTGCTAGAGCTGTAGTAGGTGAGGGCTAAGGAACTTTAACCATCCTGTAAAATCACTGATTAAAAGACAGGGTGTTATTTTACGTTCTTGTTTAGTGGACAAATGATCAAGAGCTGACAGAATTCCTGCAAGAGTGTGGTGTAACAGATCTGATAAATATCAAGTTCTTTGAAAACAGAACCAATGGACAATCTAAAGGGTGAGTTGGAAGCACATCAAGGTGGCTTTATTTTAACTTGTACGAATTGTCATTAGAGTTTTAGCTGAGTTCAGTAGAACACATTGTTACAGCTTTTTGTGTTTTTATGAAGTCTTTGCCTACCAGTAGGCAATTTCAAATGTTGACCTTTTAATTTTCATTGATCTAACAGAAATTAGATGTTGGATATTTTACAATCCTTTCCTGACCCTTGACAATATTCATTATACACTCTTTTTTTTAAATTGTTTACTTCATGTTTTTTCACTACCATTTTAACTTTCAATTTTTTGTGAGTGCTATTTTCAATAATTTATTCAAAAACTGGGTTGGTTCCAAAAGTTAACAGCATATCCCCCTTGATCCCAACAGAATTTAAGGTAAGTTTGAAAGCTTGACCTGCCAAGAATTTTTCTGAAAGTCCTCTTTCTTAATGACATCATATGCAAAAGCAGTTTGATAATATCATCACAATCTACAGCAGATATTAAGACTATTAAATACATAAAGAGGATCAACAAAATTTCAAATTGTTGGCATTGTTATTGTCATGAACTCTGGACTGATACTGAAGTAATCTTTTGGGTGGTGCTATTTTTTTGGGTGAAAATATGAAGTGTTCTCCAGCCATTTAGGTGGGTAATTTTTGCAGATTTTAAATGCCTCCTTTTTCATGCTGCCAACTAAATACAGTTTTGTGACATATATATGAAATAATTCATATTTGCAGAATGCAGTTTGTTGGGTAGATTTTAAAAAGGGGTTCTGCAGCTAGATCTGTTTTCTGCAGGCAACATTTCCCAGCAATCACCACCGATTGTTAACTGACTCTATGTTACCTATACTCACAGCTCTTTCTGCTATTGAGTGACAACGGATAGCAGTGGGTTCAGGGCACGGGATGCAAGGAAGAATACAACAAACTTACAACAAAGAAATCTGTTAAACAACCGAGAAAAAATTCTCATTTATGTTTCGTCGATCTTTGTCAAAAAAGTGTCTCGAGCAAATTTTGTAAGAAAGAAAAATATTTTGTGAAACATTTTGTAAAAGAAGACAGAAAAATATTCCAGATAACTCTGTACCATAGTGAAACAATCACAGGAAAAATGCAAATAAACTTTTATTGCCCTCTATTTAAACAATAACTTAAATACAGAATTTGTAAAATCTTTAAATTAAACTCAATTGTATTTTTGTTTATTTTGTATAGTAGAATGTTGTATATAATATTTTATTGAGATTAAATTATAGTAATATATAAAAATATTTATAACTAACTTGTTCAAAAGAAAGATGCTATTGTACAGTGTATAGGCAGACTACCACTGTAAGTAATAACGTGATGTTTGACAGACAGTTTACTGAGAACTGGAAACTCTGGTTAGATGGAATTATATTTGGAAAGTGTATTCATTTGTAAATGCGCATCTACCGGTAGCATTCTGATATGAGATGAAACTGCTATTGTAAATAAACTGACAATGCTATTCCTGCATTATTTATTCAATGTTCAGATATCTTCCATCCTTCAATTTTACGTAGGTTTCTCTCAACCCATTTAAGTAAAGATGCAAATAAAAAGGTTCCACATTCCACGTTTTGCACAATTAAACATGCATCCTGATATCTGCAATTTGTGTGGGTAATCACATGAATTTGAGCGCAATTTGCAAGTAACAAGCTCAGTAATTTTTTCAAAGGCTAACAAAATCACATGAGCCTGTAGGGCAAGTGCAATTTTCAGTCTTTGAAAAATTTACAAGTGCTCATTTATTCCAAATCCAAGAGAATAATCTTGTGATTACTTGTTGACAATGCACTTGAAAACATACTTTTTAAGGCTGTCTTCCTATTGTTTTCTAAGTTGGGGTGCAGTGTGTGTGGTATTCTAATACCTTCAAATATTTCTGAAATATTTGCAAAACTTCTTAAAATATTTGAAAAGTCTTTAGCAAGCTTCGGGTGATCTTCAACAATCTTAGAAATCATGGTAAATTTTTGCCAATCTTCAGAGATCTTCAGAAGGATTCAACTGATTGTCAGAGATAATAGGGTGATTTTTGTTGACATTCAGAAGGGTTTAGCTTACAATGGAAAGACCCTAATACGCTCTTAGCAACAAATGACGATCACATGGTACAAAATCCACCATGCTGGAGGGCTAGCTCATTAGTATTCCTGCACTGGGACATTAAAACAAAGGCCAGTCAAGCTTGACTGGTTAGGGACTCTGTTTTAACATCTCAGTGGGGGAATAAAAATGAGCTTGCCCTCCAGCATGGCAGTTTTTGTACCATGTGATCGTTTGTTGCAAGAGGCCCATTAGCTTTATCTCTCTTTGGAAGGCCTTGGACGAACTTCAATCACATTCAAAATAGCTAGTATGAGTGTTGATATTCCTCAAGTGTCTCCACTTTAACTTTGGATATTTTTATTGTAATGCGCACTCTTGTTGCAAAGTTTCACTGATGTTACATGAAAACTGTACTCCTTTATAGTCAATCGGAATCGTATATTTTTTGTGTGGCTTACACGAAAGCCATGCTATGTTATCACCTGATTTATTTAGAAGTGCATGTACATGGAAATTGCGTGTATGGATGTAAGTACATGTTATTTTCATCATAAAAATGCAAAAGAATAACAGCTCCAGTACTTGCAGGTTAAAAGTCCAGCATGTACTCTGGGAGAAAACAAAGAAAAAACCTCTCTTAATCTGTGGCAGATGGCAACCTTTGAGTTTTCTTTCTTTGCAGTTTCATCTGGTGCACATCATATCAGTCACAGTACAAATACATGTTCCAAAAATAATTCCAGTGGCTTAGATTTTCTAGTTTTCACTACTGTACATTTATGTAACAAGAATATTATACACAAATGTATTAAGCTTCACAGCACACTTCATGCTGTATGGTAATCTGCCTTCCCAGCAAAGAGAATAATCTTGTAATATGTGGGGCTTGTTTCTGGTTGTAAACATACATGTATGTGTATTCATGAAGTCTACAGTGGAAATAAATATTCTGCCATTACCAGTTTGATACTAACAGTTTGATAACTTAACTGTACCCTGACTGTGTGTACTTTTGACAAGAATTAGTGTTGGCCATGAATTTCAGGACAAACTCTGCTTTATGACTTTTACCAAATGTGTTGGAATCTCTATGATAATATGTATCAGATCTTGCACATTTCATCAAGCTTTACATTGAGTAAATGAATTGAAGTATTTATCCAGCTGTCTTTTTCATGGGATATATTTCATCTCACAGCCGTTGATATCTTTGTGGTACAAACATGTAATCTGGCAAGTTTCGACCAAAATGTAAAGTATTGCACACCAGCTCACAATAACATTATGGGGGATCGTAAAATAGCAATGCATTTACCCCCAGGAGAAGGTTCTTTTTGAAGCCCTCTGGAATTTTGCATAGGGTGTGTTTGACAAGAATTGAGTTTATTATCAATCTCAATTACTCCACTTTTAATAAAATTTCCATATCATCTGATTTGGTTTGCTGTCAATAATTTTTTTTGTTTTTCCACTTGCCAAAAGGCTTGAAATCCATTACTTTTTGGGTTACTGTGTTACATTGTTGTCAAATATTTTTTTTTAGATCACCAGTAAATGAAATCTTGTTTGCAGAGATTTCAGCATGAAATATACTGTCAAAAAAAATTCTCCATCTCTTTGTTTTTCGGGTTTACAAGTAGCTAAAAGAATGTCTTAAATACAGAAGTTTTTCAGTCAACTTTGTCAGTGTTTTTGTTGACAACTACGACAACTGGACTTTTGTTACAAGTATGTTATAATTTAAATGTACTTTGTACAATATAATTGGGTATCTCAAAGAAAGCAGTTATTTGCCAGAGTGCTTGGTCCTTTCTATACAAGTGAGTATTGACATTGTGTTAGATACGATGAATGGTGCATTAGTTTTTACATTGCCATATAAAAAGGTTATTTCAAGTATGCTTGACTCGACACGTGGCATTTAACAGTTCAGTGCCGGTAGGCATTCCTTGAGAAAGCTCAATTTGGACGGAATTTTTTGGCAGCTTGGTATTGTTCACATTATTCAAACTGGAAAATGGACAAAATTAAAGTTCACCAATCCTAGAGCATGTGATAGATTGAAATATCTGCCTATGATCATTATTCCACAATTTACTGGCTACTGTTAATTGTGTTTTATAATTGACTTATTGACTTATTTATCTTCACTTCTCAGCTTTGCAATGATCGAGCTTGGTTCTGAGACGTCAGTTCAACTTGTCACAGAAAAATTACCAAAAATGTAGGTATATCCATAGCATTGCCAGCTAACAAAGAAGCAAATTAGATTATTGAACTTGAGCCCTTCAAATCTAGGGAGCTTGTGGCTTATCTTCCACCTGAACTATGGGTTGTCAAGGGCTGTAGTCAGAAAAATATGATAACCAAGGCAATGTCCACGAAATATTACGACTGAGGCAAACACTGCATTGCCCATGGTTAAGTTCTCTTCCTATGTATTTAGGGTGTTTATGATGACCATAAATAAAATGATAAAAACAGTGACTGATGCAAGTGGATCGGTTTGCGAGTTAAGATCAATGACCTTGGCTGTGGCTTTATTATTTAGCCTTCTTGGGGCACCTGCAGGATGGTGGGGTTAACATGCCCACACTGATTTCAATCCTCACTTACTTTAAGATAGCATTTATAAGATAGCCATGAAACTTTGCCTAAGATATTAACTTAAAGTTATCTACTTAGAGGAGAACAAATGAGTGTGAAATCATGATACAGTACACAGGGTACATACTGTAGGACTGTGGAGGGGATCCCCCAGTTTGTGACTAATTTTGCGCCCTTGTTTGACCAGTTAGTAGAGTGCTTTCTCTTGGATTGTAGTTACTCATCATCTTGCCTAGGTATGCCGTGACAGTTCAACAGGTCTTATTGTCTGCTTTTATTCAGGGAGGTTCATGGACAATATCCAGTTGTGACCCCGGCAACAAAACAGTACTTACAGCAGTTTGAAGCTCAGTCAAGGAAAAGTAAGATCAAAAATACAGCTGTCAAAGTAGTATTTCTGCCAAATTTTGGTTGTCAATGCCACAAAAAATTAACATCATCTTGATTAGGATACAGGGTCATTTTCATATTGTCAATACTAATTTACATCACATAATTATGCAATTTAGAATAGCGAAATCAATGTAAACAAGGTTTATCCTGTTCAAGATAATGTTGATGAAGTTAACAAAATTATTAGCTTAATAATTCATATTCATGCATGTTTTGAGAAAACAAAACAAAATTCAACATGTGATATGATTAGTCCTGCCAGTATTCTTTGCCCCTTAACAAATAGAAGCATCCTCATTCACTCGGGACAAGTAATTTATTAAACATTTATTTATAACATAGTATTAATTATTAATACCGGTACTTGCAAAATATGAATGGTAGCTGTTGACGCCAAGAGAGTTTCTAAGGTAAAGGCAATTGGGGACTTCAGTGATGATCATTGCATGTACTCCTAGAATTGTGGGAAATTGAGAACTTGGAAGAACACAAGGTGGTTATGTGTATTGGCAATTACTTCTAACTCCTTCCTGCCAACCCAAATTGTAAAATTATAATAGAAATGGTCCAAAGATCTTTTTTTCCTGGTTGAGCTATAATTCTTCATGTTGATCTTAAAAATGGTCATAACCTTTTAATATCAAATTGTGCAGATAACCCTGGTACTATGGGAGCTTCACATGCAGAGCAAGATGGCCCAGGATATCAACAAGGTGGCAGAGGGTTTGGTTACAACCGTGGAGGTTTCAGAGGACGTGGTGGATTCCCTGTGCGCCCAGGAATGGGACGAGGGTTTGAGCATGGACCACCACCAGGAGAGATGCATGCACATGGGCGTGGAGGCCCGTGGATGGGTAAGAAGAGTGGTTGAGGATGTTGGACCCAGTTTTGTTTTATGTTCTCAGGATGAGACTGCTCTGGCAGTGGCCCTGCTCTGCAGACTCAGAGTGCAATTGTGATTAGCATTTGTACTGTTATGTTTAGAAATTAGAAAAATTGTCTAATCAGAGACAATTTTTGTTAATTTTGTTTAAGGTAGGTCCTTGATATCCACAAAAATCATCACAACTTCACATTCAGCTTCACTCACAGTTTGCCTTACTCTCAATAATTGTCCACTCACATTGCTTTGTCACGTGATACTTGCCCCCAGAGTTATCACAAACTAGTAACTTCATAACATTAGTGAGAATGAAAAACTGCTTTTGCCTTGTTTCAAGTTGTAAACATTCCTGTAACTTTCCTGGGTGTCGTCACATAGCAAGTTTGTGTTCTATCTTTGTGTTCTTATTATTTTGCAGGACCAGGCCATATGGGTATACCACGACATCCTGCCCCTGGGATGCCACCTTTTCATGGTGAACATCCACCTGCTTACTACCCAATGACACTTCCTCCCCCTGGGGATAAGCCGCTTGGTCCAATGCCACCTCAGGCACCACCGGTAAGAAATCAAATTGAGATAAAAATCGAGGGAGTTCCAAGTTGTCCAGTGACATCACTGGAAGAATTGTTATTTGACAGAAGTTGCTGATCCATATTTGTCTTCTTCTAGCAACCTCCGCCTCCTGGAGCTGGTCCAATGCCAGATCACAGAGGACCAGGTAGGTAGTTACGGTATGTTATTTGTTGGTAAAAGTGTTCTCCTCGCGAAGGTGCTACCCTTGAAGAGGAGGGGTGGTGAATTGTCCTTCAGAAACCCTCGGTCGTTGAAGGGGCCTTACAGTCTTGTTTTCAATTCTTGGAGTTGTGATATTTTGCAAGGCTAAGAAAGTCTCAAAATCTTGATTTTTTTGGTTGTATGTATACATGATGTGCGTACGTGTGTTAGTTAGAACACTTTGAAGTTCACTCTCTTGCAATTTAAATAGTTGAAATATCTTGGGCCTGCCAAGAAAAGCACTATTCTTGCCTTCCTACAAAGTCATGCATTTACCATTCAATAAGGGTTGCAGTTGTCTTCAAAGAGATTTGTTTTAGTGGCAGTCCTGTAAGCTAGCTAATTTAGTGCTTGTATAGCTGAGTCCATGACCACTATAAATAAGATTTACATTTTTTTACACATACTCTAAGTGCTTCCATTTTGTATATGTCAAATGAATACTACACATCTGAGTTCTAGAGCAGCACCTATTCAAAGAGGCTTAGGCCCTTGATTCTGATATGTTAGAAGGACTGACTGTGACATTTTGATTCGAATTTGAGTTGTTGATCTATCACTTTAAATATGCATGTATATATAATATTTGTCATACTCAGTAAAGTTACTTAATAAAAATTACTGTTAATAAAGATCCGCTCTTGAATAAGCACCACATAACAATCCTAAAAAATAGGATGCCATAATATTTTGGTGATTTTTCAAGAAAATACAGTGTACTTTTGTTTTGTTTTTTTTTTAATTCAAGAAACTTGTTCTACTCACCACAATCCAGTACATTATAGATATTGTGTTCAAAAGCAATCATCTGCAATCCAGAACCAATACTTATTTGATCTACTGTTGCCTCTTTGATGGACTTGACTCGTGTATCTATTTTAAAGGTTATATTGAATCTTTGCAGGCATGGTTCCACCATTCCCCAAGCCTCCAGTTGCACCACATGTGAATCCAGCATTTTTTCCGGAAGGGCCACCAGTAAGTTTCTTGGGAGTGAATATAATCAGAATTTAAAATTGATGTGTGATATACCATTGAAGGCAGTAAGCAATCAATCAAAATTGATTGTAGGGTTTGTTAGTGTTTGATTCCAGACCATGTTACCATGCCCAGTCTTTACCTCATGGCTCTCAGAGTTTGATTGGTCAAAAATTAAATAAAGCCCAGTTGACAATTTGTCTGCTTCCCAGCCATCATTTGGGTCATGATTAAACATTTGTCCAGGCTTAATGTTAACTACCAAAATATTCTGACTGGAGTGGTTTAGGGCGCTGGTGTTGCAATCCAAAGGTCCCGGGTTCAAGGCCTTATTAACTTTGTAAAACATGTGACATGCAACAGTTAGAATATGCATTTCATTATAGTGAGATTTAAACTCGGAGAACATTATGAATTGACAATGTGGTAAGGCTTAAAAGAATTCAGACGTCAATAACAGTGAACGGTTTTCTTTTTTTTTTTGTCAGCCAGAGACATTCCTTGCAGCTGGTGGTGCTGGTGTGAGTCGTCAAATGGACATGATGGCACAGTTTATGCCAAGGCCAGGTACAAAGAACTCGGATCTGCATTAATTTTCTGTTTTTCGTGTTCTTTTGTGAGGGTAACTTCCATTTGATCTTTCAGCCTCAAGATCTGTTCTCTTTTGCAGAATAACAGAGAGACAAAAAGTTTCCTTTCGGCACAAAAATATGCACAGAGATTATAATCCAACAGATATTTTCGTTCGCACGCGATTTTCAAATGATATTTCCCAGTTTTCAATTCGCTCATGCTGCAAAAAATATTTTGAAGGATAATAAACACAATAGGCTCCATTTGGTGCTAAATGTGCTCGGATATTTAACTCGTCCTTAAAGCTCACAGTCTTCTTCGAAGCTCACAGTTTTCTTCGAGCTATGCTCTCGGAAAACTGTTCACTTCTCGAAACAAATAATGTCCGCGGACAAATATCCAAGCATATTTTCGCGCCAAATGGCGGCTATTGTTTATACCTTCCTCAGTTTGGGTGTCACATACATGACGTGTAAAGCAATCACCAGTGCGAAAAGTTTTTGATGGATTGTAGTTACCTTTCTTGGCCTAAAGTTTTTTAAGTTAAGTTTTTGTTAAGCTACGTGTACCAACATGATGCCAGAGTAACGTCTTATTTCGTAGGTGATGATTTCAACGAGTCTATGAAAAGAAACCAGATGCTTGCTAGTAGCGCCATCAAGCGAGCTATGTCGGACGCCAATGCCGGTAAGATACTATGCTTTCACTTTCCCTGGAACTAAGCTACAGAGCTGTTTTTAACTGGGTGTCGCTAGTAATCCATAATTCCTTTGGCATTGCTTTACTTCGCACTGTGATTGGTTATAAAAAAAAGCGCGCGTTTACTTGACCAATGAGAAACAAAAGTAATTGTGACTTCATTACACGCGTTTTCCCGCGCTTGGAACCTGCTTCGTCGTTGGATCATTCAAGTTACACACAGTTAAAAACTGCTCCCTGATGTAGTGGGAATGTAATCCCTTTTTAAGAGTTAAATTTTTTTAAAAAAAATTGGAATCGTCAGTTGGATAAGTAACTTGCTGAGTTAATAAAAGTGAAGATATGAAAAATCATGTAGATCAAGCATGCCCTTAATGACTGATTTAAAGTGGGTACCGTGCGAGGTGTTAGTATTTAATTGTGCATTGTGTGTGTAATAGGCGACTACGAGAGTGGAATTGAAACATTGGTTGGGGCAATTTCGCTTATTAAACAGTCACCAACAGCTGCGGAAGAACGATGCCAGGTACGAACTAAGGCAGAAAATTGTTTTAACCCAGGAGTATCGGTAGTTTGTATAGTGTAGTCTTCAGGATGAGAGTACTTCTGAAAAAAACTGTTGTTTACTAAGAATTACAACGATAATAACGACAACATAAACAGTCACTTAAAGTAGGAGGACGCCAGCCATCCACTATGCACGCTGGGGCCGTCATTATTACTGAGAAAGCCAGGCGGTTATGCAAAGTTTCAATATTAGGTGACAGGAAGTTTGCTATACATTAGAGCCAAAACTTTAATTAATGGTCCACCCTATGGGAATAGACATGTAGCTGTTTGTAAATTCTTGCCAAAAATAAGCATCTGCTGGTGTAGTAGAAACTCTGTTATAAATGGGGTAACTTCTAGAAAGGGTCCACCCTTTAGGAATAGACAGGCTGCCGTTTGTTAAATTCCTGCCAAGAATAAGCATCTGGTTTAGTACAAACTCTGTTATATATGGGGTAACTTCTAGAAAGGGTCCACCTTTTAGGAATAGACAGGCTGCCGTTTGTTAAATTCCTGCCAGGAATAAGCACCTGGTGTGGTGGAAACTCGGTTATTTGAGTGCTAACGAAAACGAATACGCATGGGCACTAGAGAGAACTGTAGTGAAGCAGTCGAAGCTTTGGCGCGTGGTTTTGTTTCTCTTTGCGAGCAGAGGATGCGGTAGGTTTATGTGTACGCGTATTTTTGTGTCAGGTGCTTGTTCAGTCATTACAAGATTGTCTTCAAGGACTGGAGTTACAGCTGCTAGAAAGAAGGTAAGGATCTTCTGTTACTGTTTGTTTGTTTCACGACCTCACAAGCTTTTAGCTTAAAATATTATCGTGTACAATAAATGCCATCTATCTATCGAAACAATTTGATGGCTTTGTTGTTAGAAAATTCAAGTTTACTTTGCCATCGCCTTGGACGCTTTAAAGAAGCTACATCACCGTTTGTGTGTCTTGAAAAGATCAGCCTAAATTTTTCAAGTTCGTCGTTTGTAATCCTTGTTAATCTTCTCCATCCTTAACCATCCTTGTTCCTTTATGATTGATTATAAACTTTTTGGTGTTTTCAATCTTAATAAACCACTACTGTCAGTTTTCCTCCAATTAAAGGTAATTTTGTTAAGGCCCGTTCAAACGGTCATGATAGTTGATGATAGTTTCAACTATCACGCACGTTTGAACACGAAGTATCATTCACTGTCATCAACTATCACCAACTATCATGCAGTTTGGACATGTTCAAATTCGACATGATAGTTCATGATAGTTTTTTTCCGTTTGACCGAGCGGATGATAGTGCACGATAGTTTTTTCGGTCAGCGGGGGTAACCAAGGCGGGCTCAATGGAGTATGGCTATCGCATTGCCATCGTCCTGTGAAGAACAACAAAGCAATAATTTGGATGAATACTCGGACGACAGTGACGCTGAAAGCGAGAAAGTGAGAAAAGCGAAAAAATCTAAAAACCAGGCAATTCCTCAACTAATCGATACATCCCTTTCTCGTCTCTCCTCCGTATCCACTCTTTCTTTCTTCCTCGTTTGTGGCGGCCCAGCAACTCTTCACAAATGTCATCCTGCATTACAGTCACTAAAATTGTGGTAATAGCTGCTCTTCTCGGCTGATACACCGCCATTTTCGTCAGGAAATTCAAAGCTCCGCCATATTTGTTTACAATCGCACGCGGTAGGAGACTAGGCACCAGTTAGCGACGCAAGCAGATTGCGCGATTTCGACAAACTATCATGAGCTATCATGGACCGTTTGATCGCAAACATGATAGTCAATGATAGTTGAAACTATCATCAACTATCATGACCGTTTGAACGGGCCTTTAGTGTTAAAAATAACTCAAAATGCAGTACGTATGGTTTGGAGAACCCCTAGTTTCACCAGTAACAGTGCAGTGCGTTGTTTCTCACTGCAGTCTTTCTTGCCCTGAATTACGTTGTTTGACGATCAGTCAATTTTTTTCCCCAGGTCGACAGGGAGTAAACATCATTTCAGCGACAAGGATGACTACGAAGGCGAGCCCAGAGAAAAACGACACAGACGAAGACGGTCACGGTCAAGATCGCGTGACAGAAGCCGGAGGTCAAGATCACGTGAGAAGCGCTCGAGATCACGTGACCGAGATCGTCACCGTCGTAGATGAAAAGCCCCGTTTGATGAATGTTTTGTAAAGTCGTCTAATGTTGTGGTCAATACTACACTTTGAACCCCATGCTGTAATCAGTCGTGTAACTCTGCTCCATTGTAAGATAGTGTCCGATCTTCGCTGACGTTAGTTGGATTGTCACGTAACGCTCCGCCCCACAGCCACTGATTGGCGATAAGCTTGGCGTGACAACTCGTGAAATGGCGGCGAAGGAGATCGAACAATTCTGTGCCTTCTTTACGGTGCTTGTCTTGTTCACCAGCTGTTAAAGTAGTGTTGTTTCGCTGATTTTCTTTGTATTCAATTTCTTACATGTAAGTGTGTATTTCCATTCAGATAGTTGCTGGGAATTTGTTGCTAACTTTCAGAGTTGTAGGTCACTTTTGGAAACACTTCACATACTATTAGTCTCTGTACGAACTCTTGTTTTTTATCAGCCTTATTGGAGGTAAATAAAGAAATTTAACTGACAAACAGAAGAATCTTATTCCGTGATCATTTGAGATCTTGTCCTCCAATCGCTGGCATTGACAAAAAGGTGCATTGTGTTGAGAGATCGTGTTAATCCTGCCTCAGGACTCGCACGTTATCAGCAAACCGCCTGTACCGCAGGCGAGATCTTCCGGCATGAATGAGCCGTTCACTTGTCCCCAGGGGCCGTTATCAGTATTACCACAGTTACAGGCACCAAACAGTATTGAGAGCCTTGATTGTTACGGCCTGGCCAAATGGACTTGCAAGTACTTGCGTAGAGACTTGGAGTTTTTTTTTTCCGCTAGTCGCAAACAAACCTACTCCAAGATTACATATCCTTTATTTCATTGGCTAGTAGGTTTCTATAACTGAGAATGGACTTCACTCAACTTGAGTAGACTTGGATGGGGTGACAAATGGGGAAAAACTAGCGTCGACTTGCGTGCAAATTTGATCTCGATAAAAGTGAGCGCAAGTCAACTTAAGCGCACCCAGGACCTGCCCAAAGGGAGTCGCAAGTAGACCCAAGCTACTTGCGAGTTTGTTTGACCAGGCCCGGGTTGTTCGAAAGGTGGATAACGCTATCCACCGGATAAAACACTATCCAGTGGATAGCGTAGTTTGTTTTGTCAATACTTATCCACTGGATAGCGATTTATCCGGTGGATAGCGTTATCCAGCCTTTGAACAACTGGGGCCAGGACTTTAGCGGGAAAAACGCATTTCGTGTCGAGTTTCCAAAGGGAGTCGCAAGTAGACCCAAGCTACTTGCGAGTTTGTTTGACTAGGCCTCTGTTGTTCAAAGGCTGGATAACGCTATCCACCGGATAAATCGCTATCCAGCGGATAGCGTGGTTTGTTTTGTCAATACTTATCCACGGGATAGCGATTTATCCGGTGAATAGGGTTATCCAGCTTTTGAACAACTGGCCCTAGGGACTTTAGCGGGAAAAACGCATTTCGTGTCGAGTTTCCGAGTGCAGCAGCGAAGTCATCGCCACGCTACGAAAACCCTGGGAAGGAGTTAAAAGAAAGATCTGGGAACGAATGATTTTATTAATAGTTCCTTTGATAGTTGCACCTGTCTCGTTGACAAACACAGAATCTTCTGAATGACAGTTGAAACAGATAAACAAAAGCGCCATTCTAATATGTGTAATAATAGCTTTTTGTCACTTTAATCTATAAAAGCGAATTCACTTTCATCGTTAGTCTTTCCAAGCCCCAAATGAAGCAACCATTTGCGATATGGTTCAGCTTATTTACCCAAGCAACCATGAAATTATTTTTAATGGAAGATCATCAAAGAAATAAATGTATTTTTTCACAACATTTCTAGAGCAAACAAAGACGAAAATACATGCAAATGGCATAATGGCTCCGTCTTGCATATCACATTCAATTTTGAGCCAAGCTGTCAAAAGAAAACATATGGCTAAGAGGGCGACCATATTCAATGGCGGAGAGTCCGTTTATTTGCGAAATAAGAAACAGTAAGTGAAACACGCTAACAAGGTGTTAAGCGACTTACGGGTGTGCAAATCGATTGAAGAGGCTTACTGTATTTTGCGAAACGAAACGAAACGAAACGAAATGAAACGAAACGAAATGAAATGAATAAACCTGAACTGAAATGAACATACCAGTGTCACAACAGTCAGATTCCTCCGCGCGATAACCTAAAAAACAAGGAATAAACAGCGGAAGTGCAGAATATGCAAATTTGATAATCTGTATTTTGCGAAACGAGCTCTTCGATGATTGTGACTATATATAACTTATCTCTTCCGATTCTTTAACACTTTTCGTGTATACAGCACGATGCAGGAATGATTTTGAACCTAAACAAGGAATAAAACAGCTCAAGTACAGAATATGCAAATTCGAATATCTGTATTTTGCGAAACGAGCTCCTCGAAGACTGTGACGATATGTAACTCGTCTGTTCCGATTCTTTAACACTTTTTGTATATACAACTCCATGCTGTGTTGATTTTTCCATATATTTTGAGCCAAAAGGTCAGAAGTGCCTCGTTTTGCGAGACGAGCGTTGAGTACCTGACAGTCATTTGCGTGACTGCCTTACTTTTTCTGCTGGTAACGATCGATCGATCGATCGAATTCTTGGAAAAGGTCGAATTTCATTTTACTCACGTGCATTTCAGTCACGTACTCAGCGCTCGTCTCGCAAAATACAAATCTGTAATTTGCGAAATGGGGCACTTCTGACCTTTTGGTTCAAACCCTTTGTACAAAAGTCAACACTGCATCGAGTTATATATACGAAAAATGTTAAAGAATCGGAAGAAATTAGTTGTATATCGTTACAGTCTTCGACGAGCTCGTTTCGCAAAATACAGATTATCGAATTTTTATATCTGCATTTCCGCTGTTTAACTCGTTGTTTAGGTTCAAAATCATTCCTGCATCGTGCTGTATATACGAAAAGTGTTAAAGAATCGGAAGAGATAAGTTATATATAGTCACAGTCATCGAGGAGCTCGTTTCGCAAAATACAGATTTTCGAATTTGCATATTCTGTACTTGAGCTGTTTTACTCCTTGTTTAGGTTCAAAGTCATTCCTGCATCGTGCTGTATATACGAAAAGCGTTAAAGAATCGGAAGAGATAAGTTATATATAGTCACAGTCGTCGAAGAGCTCGTTTCGCAAAATACAGATTATCAAATTTGCATATTCTGCACTTCCGCTGTTTTATTCCTTGTTTTTTAGGTTATCGCGCGGAGGAATCTGACTGTTGTGACACTGGTATGTTCATTTCAGTTCAGGTTTATTCATTCATTTCGTTTCGTTTCATTTCGTTTCGTTTCGTTTCGTTTCGTTTCGCAAAATACAGTAAGCCATTGAAGACTTGTTCAGTGGGAAAAGCGGCTGTGAACATTTGCTTTTAAGCGCGATGCAGGAATGACTTTGAACCTAAACAAGGAGTAAAACAGCTCAAGTACAGAATATGCAAATTCGAAAATCTGTATTTTGCGAAACGAGCTCCTCGAAGACTGTGACTATATATAACTTATCTCTTCCGATTCTTTAACACTTTTCGTATATACAGCACGATGCAGGAATGATTTTGAACCTAAACAACGAGTTAAACAGCGGAAATGCAGATATAAAAATTCGATAATCTGTATTTTGCGAAACGAGCTCGTCGAAGACTGTAACGATATACAACTAATTTCTTCCGATTCTTTAACATTTTTCGTATATATAACTCGATGCAGTGTTGACTTTTGTACAAAGGGTTTGAACCAAAAGGTCAGAAGTGCCCCATTTCGCAAATTACAGATTTGTATTTTGCGAGACGAGCGCTGAGTACGTGACTGAAATGCACGTGAGTAAAATGAAATTCGACCTTTTCCAAGAATTCGATCGATCGATCGATCGTTACCAGCAGAAAAAGTAAGGCAGTCACGCAAATGACTGTCAGGTACTCAACGCTCGTCTCGCAAAACGAGGCACTTCTGACCTTTTGGCTCAAAATATATGGAAAAATCAACACAGCATGGAGTTGTATATATACAAAAAGTGTTAAAGAATCGGAACAGACGAGTTACATATCGTCACAGTCTTCGAGGAGCTCGTTTCGCAAAATACAGATATTCGAATTTGCATATTCTGTACTTGAGCTGTTTTATTCCTTGTTTAGGTTCAAAATCATTCCTGCATCGTGCTGTATACACGAAAAGTGTTAAAGAATCGGAAGAGATAAGTTATATATAGTCACAATCATCGAAGAGCTCGTTTCGCAAAATACAGATTATCAAATTTGCATATTCTGCACTTCCGCTGTTTATTCCTTGTTTTTTAGGTTATCGCGCGGAGGAATCTGACTGTTGTGACACTGGTATGTTCATTTCAGTTCAGGTTTATTCATTTCATTTCGTTTCGTTTCATTTCGTTTCGTTTCGTGTTCGTTTCGCAAAATACAGTAAGCCTCTTCAATCGATTTGCACACCCGTAAGTCGCTTAACACCTTGTTAGCGTGTTTCACTTACTGTTTCTTATTTCGCAAATAAACGGACTCTCCGCCATTGAATATGGTCGCCCTCTTAGCCATATGTTTTCTTTTGACAGCTTGGCTCAAAATTGAATGTGATATGCAAGACGGAGCCATTATGCCATTTGCATGTATTTTCGTCTTTGTTTGCTCTAGAAATGTTGTGAAAAAATACATTTATTTCTTTGATGATCTTCCATTAAAAATAATTTCATGGTTGCTTGGGTAAATAAGCTGAACCATATCGCAAATGGTTGCTTCATTTTGGGCTTGGAAAGACTAACGATGAAAGTGAATTCGCTTTTATAGATTAAAGTGACAAAAAGCTATTATTACACATATTAGAATGGCGCTTTTGTTTATCTGTTTCAACTGTCATTCAGAAGATTCTGTGTTTGTCAACGAGACAGGTGCAACTATCAAAGGAACTATTAATAAAATCATTCGTTCCCAGATCTTTCTTTTAACTCCTTCCCAGGGTTTTCGTAGCGTGGCGATGACTTCGCTGCTGCACTCGGAAACTCGACACGAAATGCGTTTTTCCCGCTAAAGTCCCTAGGGCCAGTTGTTCAAAAGCTGGATAACCCTATTCACCGGATAAATCGCTATCCCGTGGATAAGTATTGACAAAACAAACCACGCTATCCGCTGGATAGCGATTTATCCGGTGGATAGCGTTATCCAGCCTTTGAACAACAGAGGCCTAGTCAAACAAACTCGCAAGTAGCTTGGGTCTACTTGCGACTCCCTTTGGAAACTCGACACGAAATGCGTTTTTCCCGCTAAAGTCCTGGCCCCAGTTGTTCAAAGGCTGGATAACGCTATCCACCGGATAAATCGCTATCCAGTGGATAAGTATTGACAAAACAAACTACGCTATCCACTGGATAGTGTTTTATCCGGTGGATAGCGTTATCCACCTTTCGAACAACCCGGGCCTGGTCAAACAAACTCGCAAGTAGCTTGGGTCTACTTGCGACTCCCTTTGGGCAGGTCCTGGGTGCGCTTAAGTTGACTTGCGCTCACTTTTATCGAGATCAAATTTGCACGCAAGTCGACGCTAGTTTTTCCCCATTTGTCACCCCATCCAAGTCTACTCAAGTTGAGTGAAGTCCATTCTCAGTTATAGAAACCTACTAGCCAATGAAATAAAGGATATGTAATCTTGGAGTAGGTTTGTTTGCGACTAGCGGAAAAAAAAAACTCCAAGTCTCTACGCAAGTACTTGCAAGTCCATTTGGCCAGGCCGTAACAATCAAGGCTCTCAATACTGTTTGGTGCCTGTAACTGTGGTAATACTGATAACGGCCCCTGGGGACAAGTGAACGGCTCATTCATGCCGGAAGATCTCGCCTGCGGTACAGGCGGTTTGCTGATAACGTGCGAGTCCTGAGGCAGGATTAACACGATCTCTCAACACAATGCACCTTTTTGTCAATGCCAGCGATTGGAGGACAAGATCTCAAATGATCACGGAATAAGATTCTTCTGTTTGTCAGTTAAATTTCTTTATTTACCTCCAATAAGGCTGATAAAAAACAAGAGTTCGTACAGAGACTAATAGTATGTGAAGTGTTTCCAAAAGTGACCTACAACTCTGAAAGTTAGCAACAAATTCCCAGCAACTATCTGAATGGAAATACACACTTACATGTAAGAAATTGAATACAAAGAAAATCAGCGAAACAACACTACTTTAACAGCTGGTGAACAAGACAAGCACCGTAAAGAAGGCACAGAATTGTTCGATCTCCTTCGCCGCCATTTCACGAGTTGTCACGCCAAGCTTATCGCCAATCAGTGGCTGTGGGGCGGAGCGTTACGTGACAATCCAACTAACGTCAGCGAAGATCGGACACTATCTTACAATGGAGCAGAGTTACACGACTGATTACAGCATGGGGTTCAAAGTGTAGTATTGACCACAACATTAGACGACTTTACAAAACATTCATCAAACGGGGCTTTTCATCTACGACGGTGACGATCTCGGTCACGTGATCTCGAGCGCTTCTCACGTGATCTTGACCTCCGGCTTCTGTCACGCGATCTTGACCGTGACCGTCTTCGTCTGTGTCGTTTTTCTCTGGGCTCGCCTTCGTAGTCATCCTTGTCGCTGAAATGATGTTTACTCCCTGTCGACCTGGGGAAAAAAATTGACTGATCGTCAAACAACGTAATTCAGGGCAAGAAAGACTGCAGTGAGAAACAACGCACTGCACTGTTACTGGTGAAACTAGGGGTTCTCCAAACCATACGTACTGCATTTTGAGTTATTTTTAACACTAAAGGCCCGTTCAAACGGTCATGATAGTTGATGATAGTTTCAACTATCATTGACTATCATGTTTGCGATCAAACGGTCCATGATAGCTCATGATAGTTTGTCGAAATCGCGCAATCTGCTTGCGTCGCTAACTGGTGCCTAGTCTCCTACCGCGTGCGATTGTAAACAAATATGGCGGAGCTTTGAATTTCCTGACGAAAATGGCGGTGTATCAGCCGAGAAGAGCAGCTATTACCACAATTTTAGTGACTGTAATGCAGGATGACATTTGTGAAGAGTTGCTGGGCCGCCACAAACGAGGAAGAAAGAAAGAGTGGATACGGAGGAGAGACGAGAAAGGGATGTATCGATTAGTTGAGGAATTGCCTGGTTTTTAGATTTTTTCGCTTTTCTCACTTTCTCGCTTTCAGCGTCACTGTCGTCCGAGTATTCATCCAAATTATTGCTTTGTTGTTCTTCACAGGACGATGGCAATGCGATAGCCATACTCCATTGAGCCCGCCTTGGTTACCCCCGCTGACCGAAAAAAACTATCGTGCACTATCATCCGCTCGGTCAAACGGAAAAAAACTATCATGAACTATCATGTCGAATTTGAACATGTCCAAACTGCATGATAGTTGGTGATAGTTGATGACAGTGAATGATACTTCGTGTTCAAACGTGCGTGATAGTTGAAACTATCATCAACTATCATGACCGTTTGAACGGGCCTTAACAAAATTACCTTTAATTGGAGGAAAACTGACAGTAGTGGTTTATTAAGATTGAAAACACCAAAAAGTTTATAATCAATCATAAAGGAACAAGGATGGTTAAGGATGGAGAAGATTAACAAGGATTACAAACGACGAACTTGAAAAAATTTAGGCTGATCTTTTCAAGACACACAAACGGTGATGTAGCTTCTTTAAAGCGTCCAAGGCGATGGCAAAGTAAACTTGAATTTTCTAACAACAAAGCCATCAAATTGTTTCGATAGATAGATGGCATTTATTGTACACGATAATATTTTAAGCTAAAAGCTTGTGAGGTCGTGAAACAAACAAACAGTAACAGAAGATCCTTACCTTCTTTCTAGCAGCTGTAACTCCAGTCCTTGAAGACAATCTTGTAATGACTGAACAAGCACCTGACACAAAAATACGCGTACACATAAACCTACCGCATCCTCTGCTCGCAAAGAGAAACAAAACCACGCGCCAAAGCTTCGACTGCTTCACTACAGTTCTCTCTAGTGCCCATGCGTATTCGTTTCGTTAGCACTCAAATAACCGAGTTTCCACCACACCAGGTGCTTATTCCTGGCAGGAATTTAACAAACGGCAGCCTGTCTATTCCTAAAAGGTGGACCCTTTCTAGAAGTTACCCCATATATAACAGAGTTTGTACTAAACCAGATGCTTATTCTTGGCAGGAATTTAACAAACGGCAGCCTGTCTATTCCTAAAGGGTGGACCCTTTCTAGAAGTTACCCCATTTATAACAGAGTTTCTACTACACCAGCAGATGCTTATTTTTGGCAAGAATTTACAAACAGCTACATGTCTATTCCCATAGGGTGGACCATTAATTAAAGTTTTGGCTCTAATGTATAGCAAACTTCCTGTCACCTAATATTGAAACTTTGCATAACCGCCTGGCTTTCTCAGTAATAATGACGGCCCCAGCGTGCATAGTGGATGGCTGGCGTCCTCCTACTTTAAGTGACTGTTTATGTTGTCGTTATTATCGTTGTAATTCTTAGTAAACAACAGTTTTTTTCAGAAGTACTCTCATCCTGAAGACTACACTATACAAACTACCGATACTCCTGGGTTAAAACAATTTTCTGCCTTAGTTCGTACCTGGCATCGTTCTTCCGCAGCTGTTGGTGACTGTTTAATAAGCGAAATTGCAACGGGAATTTTTATAAGGTAGGCGCGAAAAAAAAAAAAACATTTCGGTGTCAGAAAACTTTGTTTGAATAAGCCGGGGCAAAATGGCTTCGCAGACAATTGCTGGAGTAAACGTCGAAGATATATCAAGACATTTAAATTGTTCCCTCTGTAGAAGGTTGATCCGTACGCCAAGGCTCTTGCCATGCTTACATTCATTTTGTCAAGTTTGTGTTCAAAACCTGGCTGAGAAACTCGCGCCGAACGAATTCCTGGCTTGCCCGCTGTGTAAAACAGACGCGAAGATTTCAAAGGAAGAAGTGGAAAACCTGCCGATAAATTTCTTTTTGGACAATATGCTGGATATTGCGTTGATAAATTCGAGCGACAGAGAGCCTGTTCCTTGTTCGAATTGCGACTCGTTCAATTCAGCCGCGACATCTCGATGCGTGGATTGTGGAGAGTTTCTTTGCGAGAATTGCTACAATGTCCACAAGAGAATTCGTCAGACCAAGGAACACAAGATTTTGACAATTTCCGAGCTTCTTGCCAGTAAAACCGGAGATGACTTACACAGACCGGCATTTTGTAGAATCCATCATAGCGAACAACTAAAATATTACTGCGAAACGTGCAACGAGGCAGTCTGTAGAGATTGTGTTTTAATGGAACATCGTCAGCATAAATATGATTACATTAAAGATTCAAAAAAGATACAAAAACAGAAGGTCATCGTCGCGAACCTGTTCGAACAATGCTCTGAGAATATTCCAGTATTAGAAAAATCGATTAAGGAAGTACAGGGAATTTCTGATACGCTTCGCGGAAGGTTAGCAGCGGTCAAGGCTGAAATTAGAGAAGCCACTTTAAAGCAGATAAAAGTTCTAAAGGAAAAAGAGCGAAAACTTCTAATGGAGGCGGACAGAATTCACAACGGGAAAGCGACTATTTTGAGGCGACAAAAAGACCAACTCGAGGAAGACTTCGCAAGATTCAAAGCCGGTTGCGATTTTTCCGAGCAGGTTTTGAAATACGCGAATGAGGTCGAACTACTGTCGCTAAAAACACAAATCACTGAAAGGCTAACAGAGTTGAACAACACGGAACTCGACTGCCAACCGCACGAAAACGCGGAATTAAAATACGAGGTGAACAGCAAAGAAGCAGAGACTGTTGTCGCTCAGTCTCTGGGAAGTTTAAAAACGAGCGGTCTTCATTTGGTGCTGGAGGATATTGAGTTACCGCCTTCCACGAATGGAAGCACGAGCGATTCGGCGGAAGATGTCCGCCAGGACGCACCGCTTTCCGTGGAAGTACGAGATCCCAGCGGAATCCTTCTTCCTCCGGAAACAATCCACCAAGGTAAATTGCTGCTTTTTGGTATATTTAAAATTCATTTTAATTGATTGAATGCAATGTACCTCCCAATATTAGCATACAGTCTGTAGCTATTTTTAAGTGCCCCCCCGGTAGTATACCTCCCAAAACGTAAATTTGAGTTTCTCACTCATTTCACTCCCAAAATGTTTCATTTAAAATAACCATGTTTTGATTTAAGCTTAATAGACTATGGTTTACAATACTGCTTTTTAAATTTAAATCCTCCACTTGTATTTTCGCCACTTCATAGAGAGACTTGGGAAAACGTCTTTAAAAAACAGGATGGTTTTGCATCGAGTGACTAAGAAGTTAATTTGTGCCCGTTTCGGTCCAGTTCAAAGTGACCTACCTACTGCAGCTGTTATCAACAAATTGTTAAAATCAACAGTTAGAAGATTCAATAGCATTGATGCTAGTTTTCAAATAGCCTTTTGCGGCTTTTTCAGAGCGGTTTTCAATTATGTGCAATTTGTATGGCTTGCGATTGGCTGAGTAGTCTACTCGGTAAGTAATTGGTTTGGGTTTGGTTTTCCGACACTTGATTGAAAACCGCTCTAAATGAACCTGCTATAAATCAGGCGTTCTGTTTTTTTGGTTCGCCAAAAAAAACAACAACGTCAGATCGCAGGTTATAAATAAACGAGAATTTTGGTCTCTTTCCTTTTCCCATTAATGAGAGAATTTCAAATCTTGATGGCTTATTCTGATTAAAAGTCAAGATTTTGCCAGTAACATAGCAACTGACAGATAGATGTATATTGTGTCTGGTTCGGGTTCCTCCGGGCTCGACCTCGTTTTCAAGCTGTTTTTTTTCTCCATAACCAGTCGTAGTTTTTCAGAACCAGTCTTCAACGTGTTATGAGCACCGAGAGAATCTTGGTTCGAGGGTTTAACACCTCCGTTTAGAATTAAGGAAAAAGCATTACTTTACTACCTAGTTATGTGTTTCTACTAGCAAAGTTCTTGCAGATAACTGGAGGTAAAGGGGGATTCATGCTATTTATTCCTTTCAATTTTTGGTCTGATTAGTATCCTCAGTACTTCACTGGAGGCTCATACGAGGGAATATGTCATTTGCCTTTGAAAAGACTCCCTACATTAGCCTCGTTTGCATGCTAGTTCCAGTCCAATATCGAGGATACGAACTCGTCACCAATCTCCTTGTTAGTGTGTTGATGCTATGGAGAAATTAGATATTAATCTGTATGTTCTTTCCTTTTTGCAGCTGACGGACAGTCTTACACAATATATCATCCGTTCTTCAACGGTACCTTCTCGTTCGCTGTGTTCGTTCGCGGACAAGTTGTGGAAGGTTTTCCGCTGGACATAAACATCGGGGACATCAGGCCTCGCGTTCGAAGCGCCAAGAAAGCTATCGCGGGGAATGGGACCAAATTTGGGAGATTAGGAGATCCCCAGGGGGTGGCAGTCAGTGAAGAGGGTAACGTGATCGTCAGTGACTCGCGAAATCATCGTCTTCAGGTGGGTAAACTTCAGTCAACCACCGAAAAAGTTACCATAAATTGCAGGTGCATAAACTAGGGGTGTACACCAGTTATTCTTGGTTTCTGAACTTTGGTCAGCATTTTTTGCAACAAAATTGTAAATTGAAAAGATTTCTTTTATTTGTGATAGATAGCTTTAATATGGCAATGCACAAATTGGTTGTTGCGCATTGCACGAGCGTTTCTTGTGGATTTCTTCCCCTTAACTCAATCCTCTCACTTTCAGCACCACTTAAGCGAGAAAAAATTATTTGAACATTGTTTATGTCGTACATTCTGATAATCATTCTTGGAATCCGGCCATATACACGCCATGCGTGCCTATTTTTTTACAGCTTCATTTCATAGTTTAGCCTACCTTGCGGACTACACAAAGTAAAATCAGAGATTAGCTTTCTCATGGCAATTTTAATAACCCTAAGGTGGTCACGAATTTGCTTGCAGTGCGCACAATAATTGTTCCGTGTTACGTCGCAGATAGTGCTAAATGCTGAAAAAGTGGCGTGCAATGTTCAAAACAGTTATAACCGTGCTGATATTAAATGTAACACGGCATATTTCGAACAATGTTCATCATCAGAGAGATCAACTCTGATATGCCTATCCAAATATAAACAGAACAAATGCTGGAAAAAATCAAATGCCCCGAGCGGGATTCGAACCCACGACACCCCGATCTCATGGAAGGTGCTCTAACCACTGAGCTACCGAGGCAACCACAATGGAGTGAGTCGAATATAAGCTACAAAGGAACATAGATTACCAGACATTTGCTCCCAGGCCTCTCGGACTGGGAATTACTTCTGTTGATCGTCGAGACAATGCTCATCGGACCAGATGTTGTAGATCATACACATTAAATGTAACACGGCATATTTCGAACAATGTTCATCATCAGAGAGATCAACTCTGATATGCCTATCCAAATATAAACAGAACAAATGCTGGAAAAAATCAAATGCCCCGAGCGGGATTCGAACCCACGACACCCCGATCTCGTGCTGATATTGTTACGCGCGATATTTCAGATATTGCACACGCATTTCAGTTGTTGCCCTCCATTTTACAATAGCTATAAACGTGTCGAGGTTTGTTTTTAATTGTGAGATTTCAGATAGTGGACACTCGTTTTAAGGTGATTCCCGGGTAAAAGAACCCGCCATAGATTTCCGATAAAACTTGGTATGGTGTCATTTAGTACATTACAGTACAAGGAGATGTTAAAAACGTAATAAAAAGAGGGGGTCACCGTGCTTGTTTTCATGCTTCGATGCTGACAAATATGGTTATTTGGGTGACTTTTGGTTATCCCAGTGCGCAACAAATAAGCTCGATTATTTTTCAATGCGGCGTGTTATATCACACAGAGTTCGACTTTCTTTGATTGCTTATTCATCTACGTCCCAGAAAAAATGGCTTCAAACACCCTGCATTATTAACTGATATTTTTATCCTTTAAAGCAAACATAATTTGGACTTGCTCTATTGCGCCCGTTACGTCTCTATCTGTAGCATTTATTTCATTTGCCAAAAAACTAGCCATAGATTTGTGCCAATTTTTTCTCAGTTATTGCGGATTGAATTTATAAAATAAAAAGTGGGGGTCACCGTGCTCGTTTAAGAGAAAAGGAGCTTTTATCTCGCCATCGAGCTTAGTTTGAGAGAAATCTCTTATGTTTTGTACGCGCGCGCGCTCATGTGCGCGCGCTGACGCAAAAATCGTGCGCAGTAGGAATGCGCAATGCAAAACTCGGGAATCACCTTAACTGATGTAGGCCATGTTGCGAGTATTGAAAACAAGTTGAACTGAATTTTGGCGGGCAATCTTTTTATTAGAGTTGCGCTTAATGTGTGTGATAGAAGATACGCGGTTAAGTTGTTATACCGACTTAATGAGGCAAGTCGGTTAATGAACAAGCTTTCAAACCGTTGCTTGTAATGCTTCAACTAACGGTCATTCATTGAAATTGTTCCGCTCACTGCTTGAAAACTTGTCACTACCTGCTTACAGTGTTGAGCTCAGCGGAAAGGTAATTATATGCAGCAAGCCTGGAAGAAGGGTGGGGCATCGGATCTGTTCAGGAAATCTTTTATTAATCGCTGTTGTTATCTGTTTGTTCGACAGGTGTTTGATATGGATGGGAACTTTCGCTTCCGGTTTGGCTCGCCTGGAAGTCGAGATGGTCATTTCCAGTTTCCCAGCGGAGTTGCGGTGACAAGCGAGGGGAACATTGTTGTAGCGGACTCAATGAATAATAGAATCCAGGTAAGTCTTGTACTTACAAGGCTTACCCAATGAGATCCAAAGGCAATTCTGGTTGTTGGATGGACAGACTCTTAGCTCGGTTCTCACTAGTGACACAAGCATAATCATAAGCAAAAAATTATCAAAAGATTGTATTTTTCTTATGCTTATGCTTGTTGCCGTTGTGTTAGTTGGGACATGTTGGCATAAGCATAAACATAAGTAAAAAATTTCAACCAATCAGCGAGCGCTTTATGCATGCTTATGAGAGTTATGTCCTCACTGGACATAACATCAACATAAGCATAAGAAGAACGGTTATGCTTTTGTCGCAGTCGTTCTCACCTGAGCACAATCTTCTATGCTTATGCTTGCGTTACAAGTGACGACCAGGATTTAGTGTCTGGACTGACGGACTGTTTAGAAAAAACAGATCACATCCAAGGACAACTTTACCTATTACTGCACGTAAAATGACGTGTTAACTGTCCTGTAAGTGTTCTATTCAAGACTATCATAAAATTCTTTTGCAGATATTTACGAAAGACGGCAAGTTCATTAAAAAGTTTGGCCAAGGAAGTGTTGAAGTTATCATTTCTTTCTCTCAACCATTTAAGAGAAAAAGTCATACCTTACCCCCCCCCCCCCTTAACCACCCTATCCAGTTCGACTCAAAGGAGAGGCCCTAGACAGGGTTTCACCAATAACGGCAGTGTCAAATTTTTATCATTCAGCGGAGATGTCGCGCCCATGTTATTTGTTAGCTAAGGTCTGAGATCTGCAAAATTAACTGATAAATGTGAGATAGGCTGAAACTTTAGTTGATAGCGGAGAAATCATGGAAAATTAAACTCATAACTGGGATTCCTGAAGCCCCACTGATTCAGACGCCCGGCTTTAATGAGGAAAGACTCTGGTTCCTTGCTGTTATATCCTCTAGTCGTCAAACGAGCAGTTTCCCCGTACAAAGCGACGAAATGCCAGGGTAAACGACCGTCCACTGTTCGAGTTCTAGATGAAGCATAAAGACGATTCTTTACACTGGTCATATGTTTTCTTTATCATGGATTAAGAGCTTTATCTCCTAAGCTAAGAGAGTTAAAGATAAACTTTATCTCCGAAGAGACGGCTAAGCTTTCCGAGGACTCGAAGGTTAAGTAATGAAAGGTCTCTCTATTAGAAGACAAAATGTCAAACACGTACAAACATTGTCAACCGTTGGAACTCATTTAAAGCTGACGTTAACTCCAGCTGGCCCCAGTTGTTCGAAAGGTGGATAACGCTGTCCACCGGATAAATCACTATCCAATGGATAGCGCGGTTTGTTTTGTTAACACTTATCCGTTGGATAACGATTTATCCGTTGGATAGCGTTATCCGGCTTTCGAACAACTAGGGCCTGATCGATAAATTGTTTTAAAACAAAGATGTCTTTTTAACACTTAAAGACTTTCAATTTTTTTTTTTTTGGGGGGGGGGGGTGGGGGGGTGTAGCGGGGATTTCGTAATTCTTTTTTAAATAACGTATTTAGTAATAATTATTATAATTATTTTATATTTAGAAATTGTAATATAATTTATTCCAGGACCTCCCAGAAAACCACTGCTGTGAATGGAGCTTCCTGACTAATTATTATTATTAACAACATTATTACTATATTAGCACAATCTAGCTTCGCACTAACAACAATCCATGATAAGGACACTTCAGCTATAAACACTTGACGCTTTACAATTTTTCGATCTTCAGACAATGTACAAGATTAGCGTTTTTTAAGAGTAAAACATCAATTAAAGCTCGGTTCTCGCTAGCGACCCGTCGACCCAAGCGGCATAAGCACAAACATAAAAAGCTTGTGCGCTAGTGAGAACGGCTGCGACAGAAGCATCAGCTTTCTCACGCGAAGGCTTACGGTCACGTTATGTCGCTGTGATGTGCAGTGAGGTCATGGTTGGCATGTTAAAGCATAACGTTCTCACTGATTAGCTCAAAGTCTTTCGCTTATGCTTATGCAAGCCATGTTCTCACGGACATAACCGCAGCAACAAAAGCATAAACATAAGCATAAACACAAGAAGAACGCCTGGTTTTGATATTCTTATACTTATGTCCGGCCGTCCCCACAAGCTCATAAACCTCTCTTATGTCCATGCTTACGCTTGACGGGGCTTATATACTCTTGTTAATATGAAGTCACCTACAAACAGGCTTTCATTTCAGTGGGGAGCACACGTGCGAGCGGTGAGCGGCGGATTGCTTCACTCGCGCGTGTGGCTAAAACGTGAGCCTGCTAACAGGCTTATATAAAGACAAACAATAGACTGCAACTTGAACCCCGCTAGGGGTATCAATTGTTCGCACTGCATGATTGTCCGGATGAGGGAAGTTCTGAAAAGAACTGTCGTTCGTCACTGACATAGTTCTTTTCCAGTCAGAACTACCTTCATCCGGATGATCACACAATACGAACTCAGGGACTGCAAGGTTGATAATACGTGAAAGACGTTTCTAGACCATGTAGACGGCGCCAACATAACAAGAACTGATCATAGTTAATTGAGGGGAATGGTTATGAAACTCGACAAAAATCCTTTGTTGTATGGTTTTGTTCAGTTTTTTGGCCTTGACCCTGCACAAAGCACAACAGTTGTTTACTCCGAACTGAGGAACTAACCAATAGAAATGTGTTGGTTACGTAGCTCATGCATATTGTATGAGCGCAAACAAGAGATTGTGCAGGGTCTTGGACCTTCCAACATAAATCTTGGCATCTTTGTTTGCTCCTTTGATGTTTGCCAAGCTTCATAACCAGTCACCTCAATTAACTATGAACTGATAAAGCAGGATCACAACAGTGGATAGCTGTTTGGTTGTTACTGGGTCCCTTGCAGTTTCTGGTTTCTCATTTATATGAAGCCAGAGCCTAAAAGCGCAAAAAATGTCAAGTGTGCACGGTTCGAGTGTCCTCACTGTAATACTCTTGTAAAAATACAACAGTTGTCATCTAATTAGATATCGATCACTATGCCCAGAACATAACACCATCACTTATGAGACATGAAATCTTCAATTAAGTAGACTCTCGTACAAATTAACTACAGGCGATGTCAGGTATCTAAAGTGTGCAGCTGTTTGCGATATCGTAAATCGTCCGTTCTCGTGTAAATGCATCGATAAACGGAATCACTTCATTTCTTGCACATATCAATTTGGACGGCTTTGGAGCGCCAAACTGCAACGTTCTATCCAAAAATTTTGGCTACTTAGCCAAACGGTCCAGCCTGCATGAGCACAGTCAAAAATGACGGCTCAAACTGCTGCATCTGGAACTTTCTTCAGGTTGAAAGCATCAGAAAACCTGTATTCGATCATTTCCCCAGTCCGCAACAACGATATTTCCCTGCTTTGTGACAGCAACTCCTTCGGGTCTTTTAAAACTGCCCTCTCTTGTTCCCTTCGTTTCCAATCGCGTCAGAAACGAGCCGTCTTCGTTGAAAATCTGAATCCGATGATTGTAAGAGTCGCTCACGATGATGTGATCGTCAGCGTCCGTAGTGAACTCCGGTGGGCCAGTTGAGTTCGCCGTTCGCCTCTTCCGCTCTTTCCGAACTTGAAGAGGAACTGGCCTTTCGAGCTCGAACACCTGCACGCGGTCGTTTCCAAAGTCAGTGATAATCACGTGACCCTTGCTATTCACCGCTACTCCTGATGGGCAATTGAAACTGGCCCTTTCCGTCGCCAAGGTTACCAAATGTGAGTATTATTTGACCATCCTGATTGAACACAAGAACGCGAGCATTTCCACGGTCCTACAACAAAGATACGGACCCTGGGTGTCTATGGCGACTCCGTAAGGCTGATAGAGGCGATCTCCTTCCACACTTCCTTGGCCAA
>JAHPZR010008645.1:10000-22933 GCA_019787425.1 Platygyra sinensis | reverse complement strand
ATTATTATTCATTTAAAATATTTCCCCGTTTCTGATTGGTTAAAACCGCACGCATAATTCACCATAACCAGCTGCTGTTTACCAAATTTGGAAAGAATCTTCGTCATATTGAATCAATGACGTCAAAAGTGCAGCCCGGTGAAAATTATTGAACCGATGACGTCAAAAGTGCAGCTCCGCTGAAAATTATTGAACCGTTGACCGAGAAAAGCTGGGGACGAGATTGTGTTTTTTTGCTGAGAAGGAAAAACAAAGAGCGAAATGGCGAAACTCCTTTAAGAACGGGAAAATATTTTGAATGAATAATAAAGCAATTATTGAATTCGGTTTTCGTAGGATATGAAGAATTCTGCAGATCTCGGAGGGTGTTATCCACCTCGGCCGTCGGCCTCTGTGGATAACACCCTCCTTGATCTGCAGAATTCTTCATATCCTACTCAGCCTCATTCAATAATTGCTAATTATCTATGCAAAATAAAGTCATTTCATTGGTTGCAATGCGTAGCAACGAATTGTCATTGGTCCAGGAAAATCACGCCACGGTCAAACCTGGCTCGAGCAACTCGAGCGTTCTCCTCGTGGAATTGAGCTGCGAAATCTACAAATTTTAAAGAAAATGCTGGAAAAGTCAAGTCAATTTTTGTCATCAGAGCAGCTCTGTGAGTTGGAAAGCTTGGACGTTGCGTTAAATATTGCAGGAGTTGAGCAATTACCCTTCGAAAAAATCTTGTGGTTGTGGTGAACCTAGAGGCTATTTGATTCGAGTTTTAAATGAGAGGAGCATTTACGACTGTCGAAAGTTTTGTGTTCTGTGGTTGGTGATTCTAAAATCAGTTTGATATAAAACCGAAGACACATTTTAGCTGTGATACAAATGGCCCTGACCTGTGGTTAGCTTACTTAGTTCGCCGTTATGCCCTAAAATGGACTGGAATACTCGCATCGCCGGGAAAGCAAGGTTATGTGTTTATTTTAACTGATTTTAGTAGAATTCTACTAGTATACTTATGCAAATGATGCAATCTGATTGGCTGAGCTACTCGTATACTATCAGCCATTAGAGTACAGTGGCTTCCAGTCGTCCACGAAATGCGATGTTTTCATAGTTTTTCCGAAAGTTTGGAAGGAATTTTAGATGCAAGTGGGTAATTTAATGTGTTTATTTTAACTGATTTTAGTAGAATTCTACTAGTATACTTATGCAAATGGTGCAATCTGATTGGCTAAGCTACTCGTATACTATCAGCCATTAGAGTACAGTGGCTGCCAGTCGTCCACGAAATGCGATGTTTTTATAGTTTTTCCGAAGTTTTAGAAGGAATTTTAGATGCAAGTGGGTAATTAAATTCCTGAGAAGACTAAAAGAAGCACATTAACGGTTTCTTGACTTTAAAAACTTGAAAATATTGAAAAGGCGGGTACGCGCGTAAACAACTGCAAATTTGCCAAGGACAGTTCGATAAGTGCAACTTTGTTTAAGGGTAAAGTTCAATAGTGCGTGGGAAAATCATTGGAAAGCGTTGTTTGTGCTAATTTCAGTTAGAATTCTACTAAAACAATTACATTATTTGCTCTCCATTTCTATGAGGCGACAGTTGATTCGGCCTTCGGCATCATCAACTATCACCTCATAGAAATCTCGGGTCCATAATCTAATTGTTAATTTGAAGTGATTTTTTTTTATGTTTTATTCCTGACATCAATCGATGTGTCAACAGTTACTTTGAGACTGTGAAAAGCTGACTTTTTAAATAAACTTAATAAATTACCAGGTGATCAAATGCACCTAACCTGTGACATTTGCAAAAACTGAATAATAGAAAAAATGTCTCTCTCAAACATCAGCTTTGAGGTTCCACTTCCATGCATTCAAATTCTTAACTTTTTTAATAATTGCCAGTTACATATTCAAATGGCAAGTTTCCCATTTGCAGGCCTTTTCAGCTAAGATGAGTAATTGAGGCTGCTTCCCTTCGGGGGGATCTGGATCAGGATCAGTGATCCAAGATCTGTCTGGATCATGGTACATCAAAGAAACCGGCGAATCCACTCTGGTCATGGATTCACCGGTTCTTTTGATGCACCATGATCAAGACAGATCTTGGATCACTGATCCTGATCGAGATAACCTCAAAGGAAGGCACCCTAAGATTGCAAGATTATGTGTTATACCCTGAACAAGTTAACTTTTTTTTTCTTTACGTCTGAGTGAAGTATCTGTATGGTTAAGTTAAGTGTGAGTCACCAGATTATATTGATGTCAGTGTGTTGTCCATTACTAATAATATTTTGACTAGTCAAAATATAATGTAGCCAGTTAAATAGTTATCGATCACTCATTGATTATTTAGATAGCTCCTATAAATGACCTGAGAACTGATTAGTCGCAGTTTAAATCGGTGATTTTTTTTGATGTCCTCAATTTATTATATCTGATATAAATATGATAATAGATCAGACTATGCAATTCAGGGCTCATGGCTTAAACAGCAGCTATTACTTGTCATTGAGAAGTACAAATATATGTTTGGCTATTACAGTAGTTAAGGTTCCATATTTTACTAGCTTCTTTATTTAGTAGGTAAAATTGTTACAATGTTTGAAAAAAGTCACACTTGCCAAGTGCAAATTCAAAAGCTGACCTCAAAATAGTTATTATGTGACCTCTCTGGACAGCACCTGCAGTTTTACGTTTCAAAGGTTTGGTCTTTTGAACAGTAGTGAGGCATGCAAAAAAAAATTATAAATACTGTGCTAATTAAGTTCTGACTTGTTAAAGTTTGCTTATGTATGTTGTTTTTATCCTTCAGCTAGCCATTCTAGGAGAACTGAAGATATTAGTAGAAAAAAGTGGGAAAAGATACAACTTACAACATCGTAATTCATAGTCAACTCAGATACTTAATCATGCAGTTTTTTAAGTCAAGGTGTGCAAACATCACAACATTTTGGTAAGTAAAAGGCTAGAATATTCACTTGTTTTTTTTTTTTTTTGTTTTTTTTTTCCATATTTCGCATCTTATGACTGCGTCAGGCACAATTTCTCAGATATTTTTCCAGCAGAGAAAGTATATGAAGAGATTTAAAAACCTGCCTATAATTATTAATTTTATTTGATTGATCATTTTTATGGTTAGTAGCCTCATTCTGTGAAGAAAACTTGTCTCTTTTTGGTTCTTACAAATACATGAACTGGCTCACTTGGACAACAATGAAGAAATTAAAGTGTTATTGAAAACATGAAAGTGATGGAAATCTTTTTCGTAAATGAAGCAAACTTAAGTTGTAGAATGCTGCAGACCAGTCTCAGGAAATGCTGTGTTTTGATTGGTTAGTTTTGAATTTTAATTTTGAGTGTTTATCACTTGTTTTGGTTTGGCCATCAGGTTTCGAAGCCAAAATTTTCAAGCAAAATTAATAATATTATTAATTCATAATTATTGTTGGGATCAATGAGGAATGTAAGGTGTAGAGGATTTGATAGTAACTCGGTAGGAATAGGTTAACAAAGTCCTTTATTTGTCTTTACTCAATTTAAAATTTTGTTGGCAAGTTTGTCTGGATAAAGGCCAGGTATGTGTATCGTCATTTCGTGTCACAGTTTTTGTCAGATTTTTGGCTTTTTACATTGCTATTTTGCAACCATAAAAGATCTTCTGTTGTGAAATGTCAGTAAGAGACAGACAGGCAGACAGATGTACTTTCCTCTTTGGCTTTAGGCTTTTTGTTTATTTCTGCCAAGCTGTGCGCTTTCAAAATGACTCCGAGTCTTAGTTCTCCTATGAAATTCCGCTAGCTGAGGATAAGCCCCTGTTCAGCCACTAAAATTATCAGGTAACTAGCTCTTAATTACATACATGTATCTGTATAACCAAACCTTTGAGTAGAATTATGGAGAGAAATACTAAAGAAAAGGCTACCAGTTGAGTCACCTCTTCTACCCTTGAATCATGCATTCTCGGAATAGTGTTGTGCACTTTGATGAAAATATTTTTCCGTAGACAGTATCAGTTCCCAGAAGCAAACAGTTTCCTTAGAACAAAGCTAAAAGTAGCGCATGAGCTTTGAGGAGCACATAATGCCAAGGCCATATATCTTTGCATATTGTTAAAGTCAATACATGGAGGTTATTGTGTTTTAGTCAGTAACCTTCAAATGTTTTCATGCTGGATGCTGGATCATTTAAAAATAGGCCCGCAATGCGGACATGTGTGACTCTGTTACGAGTTACCCTAGTCTCAGAGGTTTTTCTTGCCTCTTTGCGGCTCTGGTTGTCGCATCTCATGCAGAGAAAAATCAAGAAAAACCTCTGGGACCGGGGTACTTACGAATCCTGTAGATTTTCCTGTATGTGGATTCGGTTACAAAAAATTGATTCATGTACACGATTAGCAGATGTTTGAATTTTAAAGAAAATTGTTGAGGAAGCCTGACAAATTGCAGGGGATTGACTTGTGATGGACTAGCATCCCGTTCAGGGGGAGTAGAAATACTTCTAGTCGCTTCATGCTACAGAAACGGGGTAAGCTCAGGCTGCTATGAGCCAGTCGACTCCAAAGCTTCACTTTTTAGATAGTAGGAGGGCAGGACAGATGTCTATTGTCAGAACCTATATCCTCGTTGGAGCAAATTTCACGATTTAGAATACTCCAAATCAGAATAGGACCCAGTTGGTCAAAAAATGGAAAGAACGCTAGTTGTTCAAATGATAATCACTATCTAATGGATAGGTGTTGACAAAACAAACCAGGTTATCTAGTGGATGGGCGCGCGGCGGTATCCTCTCTTGAGTAGTGGTTAGTGATCGCACTTCTTTCATTTTCTTTCAAGTGGTATCTTTTAGGGTTCCAATGAAGCTCAGGCAACTTTCATATTATTCTCCCTTAGAAAGTAACTTTATATCTTCTGACGAGCATTGCTTGCCTTTTCATATGGGTGTCCCGGACTTTGCCGGGTTTCTAAATGTCTAACACGAAGTGAAGTAGCCTGCAGAGCAGGCGCCGGGAGATTTCTTCGAGAGAGCGCTCAAATCGTAAAAAGTTCAGTCGCCATCTTGAATTTTTCATGCAGTGGAAGACTGGAAAGAGGAAGAAAGTTCTACCAAGGTAGTGAGTGATAGGCAAGAGAAAGGATAGGGGACGGGCAGTCTAAATAGCGGTCGCAAGATTGTAAAGCTAACTCGATCGCCCCAACAAGATGCCTGCACTGCAGGCTAGAAGTGAAGGAGTAAAGGGGTGATACAACTTAGATCAAAGAGGCTGTTAGCCACTGAACTTGGAAAATAAATTATGAAAGGGTGTTATGAGGCATTGCTCGTTAGCGAAGTACTTGTGATGTGACTCGGTGCAGTCTAGGTTTTGAACAAGCGCATAAAACCTTTATCCATTCAGGGCTGTGTTGTCATTTGTAAAAATAAAAAAAAAGTTCAAGGTTAACAAACTGTTTGTTACTGAGGCCTGCCTACACGTTTTCATTACATGTATTTGTACATGTTTTCTCTGTGCTACAGTCTAAGACGGCAAGATATTTTTTTTGACGAAACTGAGGTTTAACACTTTCAAATACTTGTAAGTAATGCGCAAGTTGATACATGCTGGATCGTCGCGCGAGGGGTTAAGAGTTCAAATCCCATCTGTGTATGCTTTTCATGTTTTGTTTTCTTCTTGACTGCTTTCTCTTTTTCTGCAAAACAAAACTTTTACGGAAAGGTAGTGTTTGTGTTTCTGTTGCTTGGATTAAAAGAAAATCCTCTAGCATTGTTTTTAACCCATGCGCGAAATAACGCGGCATGAAATAATTGAGATATTACTTATTCAAAAGAATGCTGTGCGTCAGCGTTTAAAAGGCATTACATTACTGAAAATAAACGTTTTACCTTCAATATTTTAAGGTGATTCCTCAGTATTGCATTGCGCATCCCTACTGCGCACGATTTTTGCGTCATTAGCGCGCGCAAATTAGCGCGTGCACGTACACAACGAAAGAAATTTCCCTCAAGGTAAGCTTGATAGCGAAATAAATGTTCGTTTTCTTTTAAACGAGCATGGTGACCTTTATTTTTTATTGCATAATAATAGTCTGCATATTGTCCTCCTTAATTTAAAAGAAAACTAAAAAATTCTATCGGAAGGAAAAAAAGATATAGACGAAAGAGTGCACGAAATCGTTACTCTGTGATGCAAATTATGACCGCAAAAATAATAACTCTATAAACGCTTTACGTTCACGTCGTTTCAAATAGTGTGATATTTCCACAAATTTTATATGATATTGTTCTATATGCTCGACACTTTCTACCTGTCAAGTTTTTTCCCGAGTATTACTTTTATAAACTATGTTTCGAGCTACCGCAAAATGTAACGTGGATGATGAAAAACGCGCGTGATTAGCACGAGTACAGGCACAAATGAGGTAAGATTGGCCCATCATATCTCTTAAACGAAAATGGTGACCTCTCATTTTTATCGCATTTTTCGAAACAGTGTTTGGTAGAGAACATTCAGGGAAAGTTTAAAAAAAATTCATCGGTAACTTTTATTTCTGAGGAATCACCTTAAATAAACCTTTCCTCCTTCCTCAGCTGGAAAAAATACAATTTCAGAATTGTAAACTCTTCCAGAAAACTTGCATCAGTGCGGATAAAGTGAAACGTGATGACTAATTAAAGTAATTAATTAAAGAATGTACGCAAACTTCAAAACAGGAGAAAGAGCAAACAGTATTGTCATTGTTTCCCCTTGAAATAAACACCTTGTTATCTTTAAGGAGTTTCGCAGCACCAAGTACTTCACTGGAAATTAATTGTTGTTTTAATTAAATGTGAGCTTTTATCAATTTTTTGGAGCAGTTCCATTGAGTTGCCTGTTTGCACAAGTTCATCCGATACCAAATCCTTGACCTATCGTGTGTGGGACATGCTTATCGACCTAAACTTGTTTGTACAAACCACCTTGTACAATTCACTGCCAAGCGAAATCAAAGAGGCAAGTTCTCTAGCAATTTTTAAAACGCCTTCTTAAAGGACATTTTATCTGATTTTTTTTTCTTTTTTTCCGTTCTGTAATTTTTAGCTAATTTTACTTAACCTTGTAAATTCTATTGTAAATGTGTATATGTGAGTCTTATTGAACCCAGGGCCCCTAAGGATACCAGCTTTGCAGCTGACTGGGCTACCCTGGTTAAATAAAGTTGTCTTGTCTTGTCTTGTCCTGTTCTTATAGACTGTGAACAGTCTCTTTCTCTTCCTTGCCCGCTAGAAATTACTGAGTTCTTTTCCTGGCGCGCTAGAAATTACTGGAACATGCGATCTATTCCCATTTCCTCCTCGTTTCTTTCCCTAGCTTGCATAATATATTTTGTGTTCCGCACGAGGAGGATTTCAGGAACAAAAACCTACTACTCGTAGTCTAATGTTCTTATTATGAGTCAGGGCAAATTTATGCGGTACTTGATTAAGTGGAAACCAAAACATTACAACCCGAGCCGAAGATTCAACCAGCGTGAGAGCGTAAACGCTCTTGCAGAATTTGCACTTACAACACAAGCTGGGTCTGTGTCTGTTGGTTTGTGCCAGGAGAACTAACTCGTGATACGATCAATTGAAAACAATTACTCGAACCCCAGCTTATAACCTACTAGTAAACACAGACCACGTAAACCGCAGACACTAGAAAACGTAAACCGTAGACTCTAGACCACGTGACAGGCGCTCGACTCTCGTAGACAAATAAATAAATAAATAAATAAATCAGGTGATACCATAATGTGGCTTTACACTTCGTGTAAGCCACACAAAAATGTGGAATATGACTCAGATTTTGCCCAGTTTCAGCAGGAGCATATTGGACCAACCACTTGAGCGAAAATATGTTGATGGCTCATGAATAAGCCTTTTGTCACCGATCTTTTGTTAGTTGACGGAGGTTAAGATTGAAATTCCAAATCTGCAGTAAAAGTAAATGCATATGTGCTATTGACGGATAGCACATTTGGGGCTTAGATCCCCCGTTAGGCTTACCTGGAGACGCCCCTCCTCCTCCCTCAGAGTCTGTACGGGCAGCATTTGTTTGGTCGTTTGCTCGTACGCTGACGTCATAACCAAATTTTCTCGGCTTGATGAGTTACTAATTTTCCTTAAGTATGGTTCTTCGCGCGCTGAAGCTTCTCTATAATCTTTGGGAGCCGATTAACACTATTCGCCCGGAGTTGTTGCGGTAACAATAATCAACCTGGCAATGAAAAGAGGGGTTAACTAGAGTCCACACACCTTTGCTGTGATTCGTACCATAGGAAAAGAATATCTCACCTTCCCATTCATTTTTGAGTTATTTTTTTTGTAAAAAAAAAAAACACCTCTTAGTCGGCGTGTCGGGTATGTTATGGACGGGTGGTTTCAGTGAGTGGATCAGTCGTTCAGTGGATCAGTGGATCAGTGGATCAGTGGATCAGTGAGAGATGTATGTATGTCACGCCAATCAGATTGTATCTATATAGCTACTATTAAACACCAATCAAGTTTCCCGTTGTAAAAGTAAATGGTATGGAGAAGATTTGATCCCGATATAGTTGAGAACGGCCATATTTGTTCTTCTGTAAAAGAGGAGGAAGTATTCATATATTGGGTTTACCTCGAAATTTTCTGTGGGTTAGGCTGAGGATTTTGTGTGCGGGTTTGATAGTCATTAGCAATTGGATTATCAGTCAAAGAAAACATAGTGTTTGGGATATAACTGCGAGCAAGCGATGAAGGGTGCGCTTTTCCCATTAGACAAGGTTTGAGAATGAAATGAGTGTTAGCCGCTCTAGTACCTAATTGTTGATGGTGGTTTCTATGATTAGGAACAATGTATTTAAGGGGGCGGAATGCATCTAGATGGAAATGCGAAGTAGGTTGTAACCAGGTTCGCAACGTTTAGCGTGTTGTCACGACAGTGAAACCTAAATATGGCTGCAGAGGGCAGGCGAGTACGTTAATTTCAGGCATCCATTTGATCAGTTTCAGTGACAAGTTTCAACGAGAAAAGCGAAGAGGACTACGATTGGGTCGTCAACAAGAACACAAAAGAAATTATTCTGTGCCGATTTTACATTTATAATGATGGTTCTTGTTACCACTGGGATCAGAATATAAGTTATAAATGAAACTTAATCTTTTTCGTCATGTTATCAGGTTTTTGCTTTATCACATTAATAGCCAGCACGAATTGTAGTGGAAGAAAAAGAAAATTTCTTGTTAAGATAACTTAAGTAAGGTATATGAAGTCTCGAGAGTTCTATGATTGTATTAAGTACAAGGACTTTGGTGATTGAATAATAAAGACTGACGTGTTTATTGCCGGTTTGTGATTTTTAGTCCCGTTGGAGGGGATTGTGACAGTTACATAATATACATTGGGTTGTTTCAGTGTAATGGTGGTTAGTTACGAACCGGATGAGTTTTGAGTTTTGAAGTAGTTCATGAGTCAGTAGTAAACAAATGGGAAGAGATATTTTATTTCAGGTTACAAAGGGTAACTTGATACTTTTGTTTTCACGACTTTTGTTTTTCAACTAGAGGTCACGAATCGTCGCTTCTAGTTCAAAGTACCTATTTATTTATTTATTTATTTATTTATTTATTTATTTAATCATTTTCCCCACACAAAATGAAAACACAAGGATAATAAAAACGAAAGTAAATAGGTTAACTGATATTAAATTTAAAATCTATAGATTACTTGGGAGGAGCGACTGTGGTGGGGAAATCTCCGAGAAGCCGAGCTTATAGGATTGTGACAGTAGACGAGACTATTAGATTTGAAACAGTTTTAACGTTTACAAAATAAGTGGAAGCAACAACTGTTTGTTCTTGTGTGCAAATGTAACGAGATATTTTTATTTTTAGTTACAAAGGGTAATTTGACGCCCTTGTTTTTCACAAGAGAGTAAATTCAATTAGAGGTGATGAATCGTGAGCACTTGTTTCCCGAGATGTTTGCTATTTTTAGTTGGAAATGGTAACTTGACACTTCTGTTTTTCACAAGGGAGTAAATTCAATTAGAGCTGACGAATCGTCGCCACTTGTTTCCATGAAATGTTTGAACAAACAAAACGAGATATTGCTATTTTTAGTTACAAATGGTAACTTTCACGTAGGAGTAAATTCAATTAGAGCTAACAAGTTATGGCCTCTTGTTCCCAGGATATTAAACAAAAAGGAAGTTCACATGTTTGGACAGCTTTTAGGTGTCTGCAGCAGCGGTTTGATATGGTCAATTCATGAGTATTTTATGATATTCGTTTCAGTCCGATATCTTTTTGTTAATGGTAAAAAAGTATGAAAACTGTTCAAAATAATGTTCTTTCAACACTGCGTGGCACCAAGTTATACTACAAATTAATTAAATCAGGTTTAAACGAGTCAGAGAGCTCATTTCTCTTTCTTGCTATTTTTGAGTTATTTTTTTGTAAAAAATGTCTTCTTAGTCGGCGCATCGGGTATGTTATGGACGGGTCAATGAGATGGTGCAATAAGAGGCTTAAACAGTTCGTGTAGTCGTTGTTGTCAGTTGTGCGGCTACAGATTGATCAGTTGATTGCGTGGCTATAGTCATCAGTGAATCAACAAGGACTGCTTGTAGATAAGAAACGTGAAGGTAGATGTGCGGGTGATTATTAACCATTACGTCATCATAGTGGTGAACGATGATGCATTAATATAGTTTGTGTTGATCAAGTGATTTGGTGTCTACAGTAATAAATGAATCATTGAGGGGGTCTCTGGAATGTGCACTGCGTTGTGACTGTAGTGCTGGGAAAACAGCTAATTTTTAAAAGCGCGGTTATAAGATCAAAGATCTTTCCTGTCGTCTCAAACCCATACCTTAGTTACAACAGTTTGACTTACATGTACTATATTTCTGTTATTCCATGCACAAAAATAATATACGTATTAAATCATCATCTGCCAATACTCCATGTTTTATCATGGAAGCACACAATACACATATATGGCTTGCCCTTCTACAAAAAAAAAAACAAATTGACACCCCGTTTTTGCAACAACTCAAAAACCTACAGAAAAACAGTCACCCATCCCCCCCACCCCCCACACCAGCCCATTTATTCCAAAAAAACTCCTATACGCTTAGCGTGCCTATATTTTATCCATACCCTCTTGCGAGAACTTAAAATGAATGAGACCAAGGCCTTCACTTCGTTTTTTTTTTTCACCTTTAACATAAACCAGGCAGCCAGACTTTTAAACCAAAATTTTAAGGCCTACTATTTGCTTATCTTAGCGATATAAGATCGTATGTACATCAGATTCTCAGTTTCTTTCTTGCTGTACATTGTAGCCAGAAAACGAGTTAAATTAACTGAATTATCACTTTAATCGCTTAAATGCTCCTTTTTTTATAACCTTTTAATTAAAAAATTACTCTTGCACGCCTTACGTGCCTATGTTTTCAAATATTTTTGTCATTTTGTTCGGAGTAAGTTTCTTGGAGAAAATAGATATTTGCTTTTTAGATCTTTCAGGAACGAAAAAATACTCGTTCTTTTAGTTAGATCTCTCATTTCGAACATTTGAATATGTTGACACGCGCGTTATAAATAATAAAGATGATGATGATAATGATGATGATGATGATGATGATGGTTATCATTCTTATTATTACTATTATTACTATTATTACTATTATTACTATTATTAATCTTGTGAGTAATTATTGTGAAGTTTTAATAAAGTTTACATCTATTTAATTTTTATTATTATTACTATTATTATTATCACATGATTACCATAATTATTATTATTATTATTATTATTATTATTACTATTATTATTATTTTAAATGATAATGAAAACCTTTATTTATATATTCTTATATTCCTAGTATTAGTTAAAAAAACATTCCCATCAGGATCTCTTAGCATATATTCAGTAAAATACTCACAATATACAGAAAACTAAGGGTCTCTAAGGCTAAAGGCATCGTTGAGAAGAGAAACACCGCGACCATTGAGAGGCATCGCGAGGCATTGGTGGCGCTGGGTGATTTCCAACATACCAACTTTAAACATAACCGCTCGGGGCGTCCATTTTATATCACCAGTTCACCCAACACCAGTCTCGTCTCAATATCCTTTATTAGTCACAATGGTCACAAGAAGTCTCAACCGTCACCGAACACGTTTTTGTCTACTCTGAATTACAGATCATTCTCTATTGTAAATATATTCTATGCTCACGTGATCAACTTGTCGCTCAAACTTAGTTACATTAATCTGTTTGGTTGTTGATTACTGTACGTTCCTTGTCACGATATGAATTCCTTTTTTTGTCACGCACCAATGAGTAACGCAGCTATGAATCTCTAACACCCTCCCCCATGTTTATTAAACTTGTCAAAATACTATCATTCGAAAACGAAAACTATGTTTTCATTGTCCATAATTTGAGAAAAAGCGAATGTCACGTAATTTTTCACAGTTCCTTAATTGTTCTCGTCATTTGCAAGCGCAGCAATGCGTCCTCGGGCATCTCGTGCTGCCTGCCTCATTTCTCTCCTTGGGGCGAATTCCGCTGCGTTGACGCTGAGTACATTCTGTGCTCTCTGGGGTTCACGATCACACGACAACTCAAGAGGGTAGAACTGTTGTAGCGCTCGCCTTAGGTACGACCCAGTTGCGGTTTTCATCCTCGTAGCTCTCACTATACCATCTCGTCCAGTGATTAGCCCATCTTCTATCCCCATCTTCCATTTCCCACGGTTTCTTTCGTCGTCTTTCACCAACATCACGTCACCCACTGCTACGTCACTTTGGTTTCCCTGATGTTTAAGGCTAAGCTGCTCGCGTAATCCCCGTAAATATTCATCCGTCCACCTTCGCCACATCGCGTCTTTACACCACTTGAGGTACTTCGCGCCCTTCCTGAGGTCTGGGGT
>JAHPZR010008645.1:0-5000 GCA_019787425.1 Platygyra sinensis | reverse complement strand
GTTTTGGCCCTTTCGTAACCCTCGGTACTGAACGGAAGCCCATCAATATCTGCTCTTACTTGCGGCTGGAGAAGTTCCTTTAAGTAAGCAAATTTTGTGACTGGCGCTAAATTCGTTGAATCGATTTCCGCGCAGAATTTATTCCAAAATGGTAGCCACCGTTCATATGTCCCATCGTACTTAGTAATTGATAGCTTTGGCAGCTTTGCATGCGAACCACTCGACTCCCCTTGTTTCCCTTTTATTGGGGTCTTATGCTCTGCATACAGACCCCTTAGTCAGAGGCAATCTTGTTTGTCAGTCAGTCACTTTGAGGACGAGATGACACGTGACAGATCTCCGAAAGTGGGCAGGTAGACTGGGTGCTAGCAATTGCGATTGTTTTCCAGTTGTTCTGTAGGCCATTAGCTCGAGCGTGTTGTCGTTGTGAATTAAATTGCACCCGTCTTTCCCTGTGTTGGGGAAATTTTGAACAGCTTTCCGTCTCAAATTAATACTACTTGTTCAAGGTAAGTTATGTCCTATTTCAAAATTGCTCTTTCGTGCTGTTTATGATTGGCTTTCAGTTTCTTTCATTTCGAAAATTAACTGCACTGCTTTGCCACGTTTGCTCTTTGTTATTTCATTCAGGTGTTGCTTTGTGGAGTTTTCTTGGCACTACAAGAGTTGTTTACTCACGCAACATATCTAGACTCGCTTAGTGTTTAGTGCGGATTGAACTGAACCTAAGACGCTTTCGCAAGCCCACATTCATTTGCTTTAAATCCGGTGCAGGTCGCAAGTATCTTACGAGTATCTCACAAACCAGTATTTATCGACTTGGACTATCGGTATGGGTTACACCTCAGGCTGAAAGAGTTATTGTACTCTCGGAAATACTCGCATTGAATAAGAGTCTTGCACTACTGTTGTCTGTTATTGGCCGCCAGCGTGGGAACAAAATCGAACAGTACCGGTCAGGGATCGGCTGTCACAACAATTTTGTCAAAGTCAAGGATGCTTTTTCATGTGTGCGAGGGCAATTTTGGAATATGATGCTTATGATGTTTTACTTAAATGTGTTTTACTTGCCAGCATTAAAAGACGTTGTTGGACATAACAAGTTGTTGAAAGAGGTGATGTTTTGGTTATACACAAATTATGTGCTTCAATGTTTACATCCCATTGCTTATAAGGCCAGATATGTAACAACGTTTAAAAAAATATTGAAAGCTTTTGAGAATGAAATCAGAGAATCTTTTCTGCTGATAGTTAGGTACCATGTGATGAATACCTGCACAAATTTTAAACAAAAACTGCTTTTAAGCTTTCAATATTTTTTTAAACGTTGTTACAGGCATTGCAAAGCTAGAGTTAGCAGACACAGTGGTTGTTGGATCAATGATGTCAAACATTGTAGGATCTGGATTTTCTTCCACATCATTGCTTGCCTCATACACTTATGTTCAGAAATCCACTTTGTGAAAAAGCATCACAAAGTGTCATTTTCATATTATTTCAAATGATGTAAGAAAAAGTTTTTATTTCCAAAAATTTGCCCTTTGAAGGTAATGTCTGTAATGTGGAATTGCCAATATTCGCCCTTCTTGCACGAAAGTCTTCAATTATTCTTAGAGACAAAGATAATGTAAGTAAACAGTATTCTGCTATACATTTACCGCTTAAAATTGTAATGACTTGTCTACCCTCTCACTTGTAGCAGTTCCACTCCCAGATACTGATATTTGAGAACATCATTCTAACCAAAAGGAATAAAACCAAGCATAAGACCCCATGTACGCATTGCGGACCTATTTTAGTTCTGCAGACGTCTCCTCGTATTTTAGTTTCATTTCCAACTTTCCTTTTTCGAATTTGAGTTGTTTTTTCTCCTTCCTCTCCTAGTAAAGCTTCTTCACCCTCTTTCTTAGCCAATTCCAATCGTTGTCTCGATTCACTTAAGTGTCTTCCAAGATTTTCAATCTCCGCGTCTACGCCCTCAATTTTCGCATTTATTTCATTACTCCAAGTACATACCTCCTCCATCGACTCACCGCCGTCCAGTTTCTTTTCTTCGATCTTTCGCCTTGACTACATCCACCTCCTTGGCCAGTGCCACCAATGCCTCGCGATGCCTCTCAATGGTCGCGGTGTTTCCCTTCTCAACGATGCCTTTAGCCTTGTTTCGCTTGAATTCCAGAAGTTGAAGCTTCGTGGCAATTTCTTTAAGAAGTGTATCCATTCTCGCGGTCTCGTTAGTCCCGTAGGAGGTGCCACTTAGTGTTGGAAATCACCAGTTCACCCAACACCAGTCTCGTCTCAAAATCCTTTATTCGTCACAATGGTCACAAAAAGTCTCAACCGTCACCGAGCACGTTTTTGTCTACTCTGAATTACAGATCATTCTCTATTGTAAATATATTCTATGTTCACGTGATCAACTTGTCGCTCAAACTTAGTTACATTAATATGTTTGGTTGTTGATTACTGTGCGTTCCTTGTCACGATTTGAATTCCTTTTTTGTCACGCACCTATGAGAGACGCAGCTATGAATCTCTAACAGGTAAGGGTGAGTTTAGCAGCTATAACTTCCCCTTGGCGAAGGAGCAAACTGAGGTCCTGGTGTTGTAACACTGAACGTCCCGAACTCGTGGTTTGGCAAGTAATTTCCCCTACTCTTAAAAAGCCGTAAAAGACGGTCAGAAAACATAGCTGTAAATAAAGTGCGATGATAAAACGAGGACGATGTCTGCCTCAAAGCGTCCACGAGAAGACGGAGAACTGGTAGAGTGCTAGGAAGCCGTATATCAGGCCGAGAGCGAGACTTAATGGCGGATAATAATTTAAGGATAAGAAAATCTTTAGTAGGATCGGGATCCTTTGAGCTTGTGAACATAGCTTATGGCTGAAATGTATGAAGAGATAGTCGACGGTGCTAGACGTTTTGTTGACAAGTGTGCTATGAATAAGGCTACTCAGTTGACACTTAACGGAAGGGATAAAGTATCCGACAGGCCAAATTGTTCGGCAAATTTGTACACAGTCCACGCTCGCTGATAGGTTCGACGAGAACCCGGAGAAATTGCGGACTGGAGTAACAGCTTCAAATGCTCAACCAGTTTTCTGGCAAGTGATGCGGTGGCACCATTGTTGGTTGGTGATCCACACGGGACGCTAAGCGCCTGAATTCCTCCACCTGTAAGCGTGAAAGCAGGTCGCATTCCCGGTTAAGAATACCCAATACGTGTTTAGCACGAAACAGGATATTGTGACGCATACAGCAAAACACTAAATGCCTAATTAAAACCATCACCCTTTGTTCCTTTGCGGTTTGTTTGTTAATGATATCAGCAAGCGCCCTGTTGTCGGTAAAAAACACTACGCATTTGTTTGCCATTAAGTGACCCCAGGTCTCGACAGAGATAACAATGGGATAAAGTTCTAATATGGTGATATTAAAAGATTTCCACTTGTCGGGCCATGAGCCGAAAAACCAATGCTTACCGAAAACCGCTCCGTATCCCAAAGACCCGGCTGCGTCAGTATAAAGCTGCAATTTTCTCGAAGTAAGCCAACGATCGGGGAGAAAGAACGATTTGCCATTGTATTGGTTGAGAAAGGATAACCAAACCTGGATATCCTGTTTACATTCTCTGGTGATGCGTATGAAATGGCTAAGGCTTCGAATTCCCTTAGTTAAGTCGATTAACCGACGAAGAAGAGCGCGACCGGGTACAATCACAGAACAGGTGAAGTTTAACAGGCCAATTAAGGACTGCAGATCTCGCTGAGTGATACGTTTCATGCGATAACAAGATGATACTGAACTGATTACGGCATTTGGCCAATTTGTCTTCGGTAGGTTGGAAAAGCCGGAATGACGGAATTCGGAATTCGGAATTCGGAACCCGGAATTCGGAATATTCGGAATAAATAAAAAAAATAAATAAATAGATAAATAAATGAATGAATGAATAACTGAATGAATAGACTAAAAAGCCGCATCATTTCTCACCGCGCGGTAGATATGTAGTTTTCTGTCTTCCCCCAATCCCCCCTCCCCCCCCCCGGTCTCCTTACTGCTTTACAGCCAAAGATCAATGCAAAATACATTTACCTTATCGCTTCGCCTGTCTGACAGTGTCATCAGCAGCATCTAACCGCAACACGAAATCAAGTTCCTTTTTTCAAGCTTAATACAGTATGTCATTTGAAGTCCGGAGTCTGAATGCTATAACTAAAAAAAAATGAACTGAAAGGTTTCTTCATTTCTCATCGCGCAGTAGGTAAATTGATCTGTCCGCTAGTATACGTGTCACATTAAAGCGTGTGTTTCGGTCGTTATTTAGTCGGAGCCGGAGGGAGACGGGGCGAGGAGGGGGGTGTAACTAAAAATGACAGTCCGATGGCGATCATGCCGCATTTAATTTCCTAAGAGAGACAGTGGTAGATTAATATTAATAATATTTTTGATACCCTGTTTAAGACATAGATTAAAAGTTGCCGTTACAAATTGTGTGGCTTTCTTGTTGTGTAATCAATGGAAATTTAATGTGCCTGGTATCAATGTCAAGTCAACGGAAGGCAATGATAATTTCCAAGAGCTTTTAAAAAATTTTCTCTTTATTGTCCAAGAAAAGATATCCCATTTAAGACAAAAATTGATAAACCGATACCCTGATTAAGACAAAAAATGACAAATTCGATAACCTGTTTAAGACAAAAATCCCGAAAAACCCATACCCTGGCTGGCCGCACGTCCCATTAAGCCCTTATAAGGGAGTACTCTTTCTACTTGGTTAGTGTGCTCAGAGATACGAATTCGAAATTTCAGTTCTCGTGTTAAACCCTGAACACTCCAAAAGAAATTCCATATCTCCGCACTCCCATGTGTGAATCTATATATCTTGGTATCTACAAAACTGGCACATGCGATGCACGCAAACATTCACCTCATCACGCGATATGTGGCGCTCGTAACATGTTCCCCTGAGTTCAAAAAGAAAAAGTAACTTAAAGA
>JAHPZR010008644.1:85000-92500 GCA_019787425.1 Platygyra sinensis | reverse complement strand
GAGCATTTAGATGCGTTTATTAAAAATAATAACCTGTTCAAACACAATGAAAGGTGCATTAAACTCTATTAAATATGCTCAGTCGTACGCTTTCAGGTTTTTCTTGACTGGTTTCTTGTGTGACAATGCCGTCGTGTTCTGCCCCTGGTTGTTCAAATCGATCGGACAAAGATCCAGAAATTGCCGTTTAGAAACAAAACGTTGGCAAAAATGTGGCTGCACCAGCTTGGTCGGGATGCACGTTTTATGACAAAACACTTAAAAGAATGTCTACGTCTGTAATGAACACCTCACAGAGGATTGTTACGAAGTCAGTTACAGATACGAAATGTTGGGTGCGAAGATCAGGAAGAGGAGACTAAAACAAGATGCCTGTTCCCAAAATATTCCAAAGTTCCTGGTACCGCTCGGTTTAAATCATCGAAAATGTTTCGTTTGCAGTGATACAAGAAATCCCTTCATGTCACCACCAAGAAGTAAAATAAAAATACAAACAGTTGACGTAAAAAAAATAATTGCTTACGACTTTGTTAATCCGCCTCTTAATTTCTAAAGCAATTTACAAAGAAAAATGTTTTTCCATTTACTGCTACCGATGCAGTGTAGGCTTAAAATTCTACCTTCAATTTTGTTTTCTTCCTCTGGCTGTTCTCGGCAACAAACACATTCTCTTTGCGCTGGCATGATTTCACATCGCTCACACCTACACCAAAATGTGCTTTCTAACCGATCGTTTACTTCTTCGTTTTCGCTTTCGCTATCCTCAGGATTAGGAATACGTTCTGGTGCAAAACAGTAAGGTTGAAGATCAGCCATTATCTCGAGTACAAACATGCTTGCCAGGACAAAATCTCTCGAATGGCATGACGTCACGCTTAGCGGCCTAGCCCGGCCTGGCCGCTGAGCAGTTGCTTCAAAATGGCGGCTGCCGATGCCAAATTTTGGGCTTCTCTGGAGACTAACTTTTTGGGATAGAATGCACTTTAGAAGCTCAAACTTCGGTGAGTAACCTAACTCGATATAAACTTTTTATTGGTGATGAGAAAAAATATCGCTATTTGGAGTGACCTTCTCCTTTAAAAACATCTGCTTAAGGTGGCTGGTTGCAGTTTCCCAGTACTTTTCAAGACTTAGAGTTTGATGGGTCATTATAACCATTCTATACCGGTTGACGCCAAAATCATGGTATCAACAAAACTGCCCAATCATTAGGGAACAAGTTGCTGTTAATTTTCTGGCACAATAGGTTACCATAGCAACAATATGACTTGCTAAAAATACCCTTAACTTTAGCTTTAAGTGCTTATAACTCAAAACACGAGCTCGGTGGCCCCCATTTTTTATTATCAAATTGTAATCAGCATTATAAGACGCAAGTTTTTGCAAGTTTAAAAAAAATTCTGCGAGGAGGTTCAGAGCCACCTTAAATTTTCGAAAATTTAAGGTGGCTCTGAACCCGCCTCGCAGAATTTTTTTAAACTTGCAAAAACTTGCGTCTTATACATGCCGATTACAATTTCGATAATGAAAAAATGGGGTTCACCGAGCTTGTTTTAGAGTTATAAGCACTTAAAGCTAAAGTTAAGGGTATTTTTAGCAAGTCATATTGTTGCTATGGTAACCTATTGTGCCAGAAAATTAACAGCAACTTGTTCCCAATGATTGGGCAGTTTGTTGATACCATGATTTTGGCGTCAACCGGTATAGAATGGTTATAATGACCCATCAAACTCTAAGTCTTGAAAAGTACTGGAAACTGCAACCAGCCACCTTAAGCAGATGTTTTTAAAGGAGAAGGTCACTCCAAATAGCATATTTTTTCTCATCACCAATAAAAAGTTTATATCGAGTTAGGTTACTCACCGAAGTTTGAGCTTCTAAAGTGCATTCTATCCCAAAAAGTTAGTCTCCAGAGAAGCCCAAAATTTGGCATCGGCAGCCGCCATTTTGAAGCAACTGCTCAGCGGCCAGGCCGGGCTAGGCCGCTAAGCGTGACGTCATGCCATTCGAGAGATTTTGTCCTGGCAAGCATGTTTGTACTCGAGATAATGGCTGATCTTCAACCTTACTGTTTTGCACCAGAACGTATTCCTAATCCTGACGATAGCGAAAGCGAAAACGAAGAAGTAAACGATCGGTTAGAAAGCACATTTTGGTGTAGGTGTGAGCGATGTGAAATCATGCCAGCGCAAAGAGAATGTGTTTGTTGCCGAGAACAGCCAGAGGAAGAAAACAAAATTGAAGGGTAGAATTTTAAGCCTACACTGCATCGGTAGCAGTAAATGGAAAAACATTTTTCTTTGTAAATTGCTTTAGAAATTAAGAGGCGGATTAACAAAGTCGTAAGCAATTATTTTTTTTACGTCAACTGTTTGTATTTTTATTTTACTTCTTGGTGGTGACATGAAGGGATTTCTTGTATCACTGCAAACGAAACATTTTCGATGATTTAAACCGAGCGGTACCAGGAACTTTGGAATATTTTGGGAACAGGCATCTTGTTTTAGTCTCCTCTTTCCTGATCTTCGCACCCAACATTTCGTATCTGTAACTGACTTCGTAACAATCCTCTGTGAGGTGTTCATTACAGACGTAGACATTCTTTTAAGTGTTTTGTCATAAAACGTGCATCCCGACCAAGCTGGTGCAGCCACATTTTTGCCAACGTTTTGTTTCTAAACGGCAATTTCTGGATCTTTGTCCGATCGATTTGAACAACCAGGGGCAGAACACGACGGCATTGTCACACAAGAAACCAGTCAAGAAAAACCTGAAAGCGTACGACTGAGCATATTTAATAGTGTGGAATGATTATGAAACCCGACAAAGTTCTTTGTTGTAGGTGTTTGTTCGCTTTTTTGGCGTTCACCGTGCAAACAAAAAACACAATTGCTATTTACTCCGTACTAAGGATCGAACCAATAGAAACGTGCTGGTTACGAAACTCATGCATAGTGTATGAGGCGCAAAACAAAAGCTAGATTTTGCACGGTCCGTGAACCCTCCAACCTAAATCTTGGCATCTTTGTTTGCTCCTTTGATGTTTGCGGCACTTCCTAACCATTCTTCTTCATTAACTATGGACTGAGCCAGCTGCACTTTAACCTTCCCGAATTCAAGTAGGTCGGAATGACGTCACGCTCAGCGGCCTGGCCGCTGAACACTTGGTTCAAAATGGCGGTGGCGATGCTGAATTTTGGGCTTCTTTGGAGACTAATTTCTCGGGATAGCATGCACTTTAGAAGCTGAAAATTCGGTGAGCAACTAAACTTGATATAAACTTTTTATCGGTGATGACAAAAAATATACGCTTTTTGGAGTGATCTTCTCCTTTAAGTCTCATAGCGTCAAAAGTACTAAGCACCCGCCTATACTACAATATTCTGACTAGAACGACTAAATGATTGACCGTACTCAGGGAAAACTAAGTGTGATCATGAGTCGATCGAGATCCACTGGAACGAATAGGTGCCTGTATTTTAATCACTTATTCATACAGCATCACATCAAACCGCCTCCCCCCTCCCACACACACAGCTTCTCACTCCAAGTGCTGAATACCACGCAGGGCCGGAGAGGAAAATTATCTTACCAGAAATTTGAACATTTTATTTTATTTTATTTTTTAGATACATATAAAAAGTGTAAATGGAGAAAGTGTAAAAGTGTAAATGGAGAAAAAGATATTGTAAGCAGTGTTTTGAACTCACGGCTGTGATCCGAGAGCCTGAGCTTTACAGTTTGATTGTAAAAACCTTCACATACAAGCTATTTCCAAGGTTTTCTTTACCTTACTCTCAGAACGCGACTTGGTGGGAGGTGGGATACTAAAATTGATTGTACAAAATTCATTTCTTACAAGACTTTGCCAGGAACATGCTTTGAAACGAAGTTGTACAAACTCGTTAATGGCTAAAACTAAACTCTAATGTTCAAGCAAATTGCTTCGCGCTATACTCATGAAGTATATAGTCTACGTATTTTTGATCAATTAAATTTTTGTACAACTAACTAGGATCTGCAGCTTTCTGTAATTGGGTCTTTGTAATCGCGTATCATTACTACAACATTACTAGTTCCACTTAACTCTACGGGCTCTACTGGCATGTGTTACTACACATGTTATATGACCCTTCTCAGGATCGATTTTATTGTCACACGCTATCACCTTCTGAGTCAAACGGGTCGTACGACCAGCACCCAGGTGATGTACTACTACGAACGCTATCAACAGAGGTCTGGGATCGACTTCCAGTTCCGGGCGTGAGGTCGAGGCCGAACATGAAGTTGCTGACCTCCTGATCGCTAGAGATCGAAGACAGAGGACTGCATGAGCACTTTGGCACGCTGTCATTGGAGAATCCATTTGGCATTGGAAACGTTACCACGCCACGTGTGCTGCGCCTGTCCAGAAAACGCCTGATGGCACTTTGAACCATTACAGCGGCTGAAAATGGATCACGGTATTTTGCACGTGGCGGTGAGGTGTTCCTTGATGGAGAATCTCCGGTGTTTTTATTATTACTGTTGCTCTCGGCTGATGTGATTGGAGAAGCCATGGCGTCGCTGAAGGGTATGTCGCAAGTGTCGACACTGGCAATTTCATTAGAACCTGATCGGGATTTACTAATGCGTGATTTCTTCCTGACTCCGCGTCTTCTAAAATGAGTTTCCAATTTGGACGCTATTTGCTCAAAGGCCAGCGGCGACTCGCCTTTCTTCTCCAAGAGCCGTTTGACTAAACAGCGAAGAAGGTCGAAACACTGTACCCGGTATCCCATCCGTACATTGATTCCCATTCGTACGAGCTCCTGCTCGTTAGGCTTGCGAATTTTGAAAGGCTCGTCAAGAAGATCAACAAAGTCTGAAACTTGATCCACCAGAAGATACTGCTTTCCATCCGTTACAAACGAGGCCCATTTTTTGTAATAACCATCGAGGTCCTCTTTGGTGATGACGAGCCCTCCCTCTTGCGCTCGGTTCACGTTCTCGAGGATAATAGCAATGTACATGTTCACTATGATAAGAAAAACTATGAAGATGTAGGAAACGAGGTAAATCACTGCCCCCACGGGAAATCCGCAGTTACCATTTGGGAATCCCCCGTAATTTGGATCGCAATCGGGTTCACGAAGCATTAGCGATTCTAGAATATCATTCCAACCCGCGCCTGTAGACAAGCGGAATAACAGCAGCATGGAGCGGCCAAAAGTCTCGAAGTTTACCGTGTCGTCTAAGTTCTTCTGTTTCTTAACATGGCCAAAGGTGGACATTCCAATGATGGCGTATATGAAGATTATTAAGAACAGGAGTGTCCCAACGTTCAAGAGGGCTGGTAAAGAGATGATGAGCGCCACCAGTAGCTGGCGAATTCCCTTTGCAAACTGCAGGATCCTGAGTAACCTGGCGACTCTTGCTACACGAAAGACTCGAAGAAGACCCGGATTGATGATACTATTGTCACCAGTCGTGAGCTCGTCCATCGCCAACCCTGTAGAAAACGTTAATAACGTCAGTAGGGCTATTTGTTCAAAAAGATAATTGTAATAAGGGAAGTCGATACCTCCGTCACGAAATTTATAAAATTAACTTATCGGTCACACCATCAGCTTATTGCCAAGGCAAGGAATATGAAGTTATGTTATTTGAGGTAGAGTGCCAGAGTTACTTGGGGAAGTTAAAGTTTATTCTTCTAAACTCACGTGACAAAAATAAAAGCTCCTCAAAACTGGACTCAAACTTTCTTTTTCTTACCAGGCCAGTACACATCTGGTGGAAACCACTATGAAACGTTACCAGTTCCCTTATTCTTCCATAGGAAAAAAAGATGACCGCAGGCACATTTGCCCTTAATTCGTAAGGCACGTTAATAGAACGATTATTCAGCCTAAGACAATAGACCTCAGCACGACGCTCCGGTGAATAACGACAGAGTTTGTGGGGATTATTCCCCGGAGCCTGGTGATGAGGTCCATTGTTTGAGGCTGAATTTTAATATTTCGAAACTGGTCTATTTTAACAACACTGTTAAAATGAGACCTAACGTAGACTATCTCGTATGGTTATTGGATAACTGATCTGCAGCTGCCATCTTTATTCGTACGGAGGATTGATCAGGTCCTTCGATTTGTGAGAGAAGAGCCATTAAGTTGTAAATAAACGAACTCGTTTCCAGAGCTTTTTCCTTAGAAATGTAAACTAAGTTGATGAGTTAGTACATTTAGAACGAAAAAGGGGCCCTGTAAAAGAGTCACCGCAATTATCGTCATTATTTTAGCCACTATGCAGCAGGATTGACGTTTTGTGCTAAGTCTTAATAACTATGGAAGAAGAGACAACTGCTTAAAGGAGCTACGTCACAGTTAAACGATTTGAACAGTTTAGCCTAAATTTTCAATTTCGTTGTTTGTTATCCGTGTCAGTCTTCTCCATCCTGAACCATTATTGTTCCTTTACGATTTATTGTTCATTCTTTCGTGTTTTTCCATCTTTGCCAAGCAGTATTTTCAGGCTTTCTTCAATTTCAAGGTAATTTTGTCTATGGTCAAAATAACTCAAAATACCGTGACGAAGCCCCTTTGAAGTTCACTAAAATCTCACTTTCTTCTAAATTGTTCTCACTTAAATGTTTACACTTACCGATAATAGAAGTGATCACAATGACGAAATCAAACACATTCCAAGCTTTTAAGAAGTAATGCTGTCGTAAGGCGGCAAGCTTAAGTCCAGCTTCCATGATGAAGACTGTGGTGAAAATCCAATTGAACACTTGTGTTTCCTGGACATCATGTCACAGGTCTTGTTAAGGAAATCTGTCAGCTTTAAGTAAGACCTGGTATCAGCTAAAGGACTTTCTAACTGCCCTACAGTACATATCATATAAATTGGGAAAATTCCACTTGGATGATGATCATTTCCTCGATTCTCCCGATTTCGTATGGACAGGGAAGGTAGGGTCGAGTGTTAGCGAAAGGTGCGCTCTTGGTTAACAGAAAAAGACACTCTGAGTTAGCAGACTCGAGCCATTCATCCCGCTACTAACTGGATTGCCCTGGGTAGGTTCGAAATCAACTCTTTGGCTACACTGAATCAACGCTGAAAACTAGTTTGGGACGTATCAATACGTATAGGGGAAGAGGTGGGCAAGAGCATTTGAAAATGTGATCGATAGCAAACGCATGACCCACCCCTTTAATTTGGCACAAAACTGATTGACCAATCTTACATTGTCCTGATGTAGGTTGATAATTACATCACCCACCCCCCAACAAAAACATGACTGTTTATACTATAAATCGGAACTTGCGGTGATTTTCTGTTCTAGATTTATTTCACGAAAGCATCTAAATCAATATTGCTATCCTTTATTATTGCAGCTTAAAGTTATGTCCTTTGGCTCTATTAAAGTACGTGGCCGTTAACTGGCCTTGCACTCTCGCCTTCAGGCCTGGTGGGACTCACTCAGCAAGTAACCTACGAGTTCAAAGCCCGAGAGTGTGA
>JAHPZR010008644.1:75000-82500 GCA_019787425.1 Platygyra sinensis | reverse complement strand
CTGGTCACGTGACCAAAACTTGATTTTTTTAAAATTACGAATTACCGTTTTCTGACACAAAGTTTGCACTTAAACTTCAAGGAAAATGTTGAAAAGATGATGTGGTAACGTTTATGGCACATCTGAACGCAACTATCAAACATTTAACAAGATGCAAGCAAAAAGTAGTTTTGGCCGCCATGTAGGAGGGCAAGAGTATGCCCTCCAATATGGCGGCCAATACAAATCATACTACTTTGTTGAAAAATCAAAGTACCATAAATTATCTCCCTTAAATGCGTTTCCTCTCAAATTTCGGATGTATGATAATTTTTATATGTTCTGTCAATTTTTGGCATCAGCAAAATTACAACTCACTGTTTGAGGGAAACATTGGTCACGTGACCTCTTAGTGCAAGAGGCCTATTCTTCAGCTGTAGGCACGAATAGAATACAGAATACAGAATACATACAGCATTGACGAATCAAATTTGTCCATTGAAAAATAGAGCATTTGAAATCAACAATTACCTCCTTAGAATCCACTGCATCGTCCATAAGCTCCATCCAGCCCTCAAACGTAGCCTGCAATTGGGAGTAGCATTTTTAAAGGACTGGAGTGAATAAGTTCAGTCAATGAGATACGAGATACATAAGATATATTTTTCTTGAATTCGCCTTTTTGTGGTGAACCTCGATCTAGGATCATAGCTGGGACAAAATAAAAGATGAGAGAGTAGTTTCGTCTAAGTAACGGTCCCACACTGACGCATATCAAACGAGTATTACCACGGATTTCTAACTAACGTGGTGAATGAGAATGAGTAGCCTCATAACATTTGACTCATCTTGATGTGCAATTGGTCTAATCTGCGAGAAATCAACAGTTGTTTCAACATTTCATCTTCATGTACCGGAAATCTTTAATGTCTCTAGCTTGCACACGTAATTTCAGAGTTTGAGTGCGAACATCCGGGTTTGACGGGTTAAAGACCAAGAAAAACCCGTTTTGGTTCCCGGGTGTCCAACTCCCTGGTGACTATCAACTTGGGAAAATGGGTACGAGCTTGAGGTAGACAAGGAAACTATGGTACTAATAAAAAGAGCTTACCACTTGAAACAAGGCCAGAAAGCCGTTGATGACGTTATCAAAGTTCACATTTGAGTTTACCCATCGAAATTTGCCAGGGTGTTCCAAGCATGCTGTCTTGTTTGGTACGATATCTGCCGGAACACGTTCACCGTCCAAATCCTGACACTTGTAGAATTTTCCAGCGAAGAGCTGTACTCCCAGGATACTAAATATCAACCAAAATAGGAGAGATACCAAGAGCACGTTGCCTATTCCAGGTATAGCGGAAAACAGCGCGTTCACGACAACCTGGTAAAAACATTGAATAATTAGTGAGAGGCGTCCCGACGCAACAAACCCAAACCCAGTTGTGGTAAAGAGCTTTACCTTCATCCCCTCCAATCGAGAAACTGCTCTCAGGGGCCTCAAAGCTCTTACGGTTCGCAGAGAGCGTAACGAGGCCAAGGTTTGATCTTCAAACACACAAACCAGAGAAATCTAAGGAATGAGAACATAAAACGCATAGATCACATCAGAACATGTGAGTGAAATCGATTCAGATCATCAAAATCTAACCATAATTACTGAGTTGCACGATGCTACTCGCTATAAAAATTGCCATAAAATCATTTGAACAGTTACTCATTTATGTTTCTAAATCACAGTCGTGAAATCAAAACTAATTTAAACAACCAAAGCAAATTAACCTCAAATCTCAATGAATAAACCAGGCAACCGATGCCAAGCATGGGATGCGAACAGTCTGATACTCTCTCGCTGTTTTGACAGTATACACTTCTTAGTTTTTATTTTCAGGCTGTTCGCAGGGCCCGTCAAGGCCAGACCCCCGAGTTCAAAGGAACTAAATTCCGAGAAAGAAATATTGAGCGGTTAATCCTAAACGAGCAGTCTGGAAAACGTGTTGCAGTTATTCGCCTATATAAGTGGCTATAAAGTACGGGATTTATTTCACGTTGTTCGCCCAAGATAACGCTAGTCTAAACACAATGATAACTGTTCAACCTTAGCCACAAGAAGACTTACCGCGACTATTAATGAATCAAGGCAATTCCAAAAGGACGAAAAATAACCGACCACTCCCAATCCTATGATTTTTAGAACAAACTCGAGAGTAAAAATAAACGCAAAAAAATAATTTAAGTTTTCCAGAGCTTTTTCCAGCTTAGGCTTGCTTGGGAGATGCACGTCCTCAAACACCTTGAAAAAGAAAGCAAAATAAATAAGATCACATTATGAAATTGCACTAACATCGCAAATGCAAAAGTATTATGTTGACTCGCGCCCTAAATTAGACGTCAAGTATGCAACAAAGGGAAAATGTGCGTTTGATCAGGACCAGCCTCACGTAGCCAAGGTTGATAGGCAGTTTGGCTTGCATCATGTCAAAGAGTTCTTTGCCGGCTTACCACTTATAGCCATAGCAAACTAAGTTCTTTGTGAGTTTTGAGGCCGCAAATGACAGTTCACTCACGCAAAGTCACTAGGAGTCTTTCTACTAAGCCCAAGATGCGACGATAGTCCATCGGAGAGTTAATTCAAGCTCAAGCCGACGATAAAAGCGGAGTATGAGTAAATTGTCTGCCTCAAGAATATCACAGCAACGGCCTCGGCCAGAGCTCGAGTCCTAAAGTCTTCAACCGAAAAACATTGCACTGGAAGCGCCAGCCATTTAGTGTACAAAGGTAAAGATAGATCTTATTCAAACTTTGTTTATTGGCGCCTCACGTTTGTAGCTACCTGGATGGAGTTAAGTTTGTGCCAGTCTAATGCAAGTGTATTTTTCTCTGAGAGCTTGCAGAACACAGCGCAATGCTACCAGGGCTCGAACGCAGACTGCTCGATTTGAGTGGAAAACATAAACGACACGAAACTAGAGCCATACCAGAAATGAGAATTGGGAAAAAAAAGCAAATCTTACCAGAACTAAACTGCTTACGAGTACCGTGAGGAGAATAAACCATTCAAAATATCTATGCTCCACAAGCATCCGTGTGCGCCAGCGAAACATCAGCCAGCCGCTGCAGCTGGTATTTTTGCACACTGCACAACTTGTGAGAGGTGAAACACAGCACTCTGGAAAGCAGTCCTTGACTTCTGCGTTTTGCACTGGTGCTTTGCCTTGCATGTTTGGGCTTGTAACACGGGACACGATGCTAGCTAAATAACAAAATAATCACCTTATCAAAGAATTGCAGTGAATAGGTCCTAATTCTTATTTCTTCTCTCGATAATCTCTGGATGGGTGCTTTATTTTCGACAGAAAGTTCCGGAACTTTCAAAACAGGGGTAACTGGTACGGATATTTCCTATAAATTCTCCTCTAAATGCGAATCATTCAAAAGAGAATTCACAAATTCTGGAAGCAATATCACATCCTAAAACTTAATGCGCCAATACCTGAGACGAAGTACTATTTCCCAGAGGATCTGGAAGATCTACCGTTCCATTCTCCATTAGAAATTATAACATAACTAGCAGAACCACGCAATCAAATTCAGTATACGTAAGCGTGCTCAAAATCCCGATAGTGCTCGCTGATGGCGTGAGCTAATCGCTTCGCCAAACAATTATTTTTTGCTCGAGCGGCCATTGTCAGTGCGGGGAAAAATGTTATATTTCACGACAAAAATGGATAAAAACAGAGACTCGGCCCACTAGTCCCACAAACGAAGACAATTTTCCGACCTTTTCTCTTGGGCTAGAGTTCTTAAATGAGGCAGAAAAAGAGAAAATTCGGAAAGTCTCGGCATCAGCGCCGTCACGATTCGCTTCACTGTTTGAGGGTGAAATGCAACAAATTTTGACAGAAAGACACTCTGGTAAAACCAAAAAAATGACAAACTGGTCTGTTGCAACCTTTAAAGGTAAGCTTAAAATTTTTCGTTTCAAAATTGTTAAATATCAACAACTCAACTCAAGAAGGCAACTCAAGAAGCTAGAGTTGCCCGAGGCGACCTTAACCTTCCTTCGCGCTCTCCAAACTTCCCGCGTGCTCCATAACACAAGTTATTATACGGCTAGCTCCGTGAGCGGGCAAGATGAACCAAATCGCGCGCTGTGATTGGCTACCCGAGCGGGCAAGATGGAGCCATCTTGCCCGCTCGGGACTACCCGCTGCATCCCGAAAGCAAAATTTCACCAAAAGCCATATAATAAATCCTTTATTGACCAAGTTTTTTCGGTCAAGATGGCTGGATATTGGCCGCGTTCTTTTTTTTTTGCGAGTTTATGGACCGCGACGACGTCGAGGTCCATAAACACGCAAAAAGAGAACTTGGCCAATATCTAGCCATCTTGACCTCACACTTGGTCAATAACCTATACTTATTGCACGCTAAAGTATGAACCAATTGTTAATTTCTGGAAAGTTCAGCCCAGAGTTTTTTTGTTTTGCATGGAAAGTACCCCTTGCACGTTTTGCAACTACGACCGTACCCCAAAGACAACAAAAAGGATTTGCCCAATATAACACACGCTTACCAACGTTTGAGTATTCCTTTCCCATGTTCTGCTTCCTCCAAATTGTTTGCATTTCTTGAGAGGAATTACAGCTGCTATCAGCTAAGGGATATTCATGGACAGGGAACACTGATATGGTTTTAGTCTGAGTTAGCTTCTTAAGAACTCGTTTGAAAAAACTTTCTTCACCCTCGCTGTCTCTGTCGTTCTCGTTCTCGTTCTCGTTTTCCTCGTCGTCGTCACCATTATCAAAAGCGTTCAGCAAAAGAGCAAGGAATAGGTTAAGTACCTGCAAAAAAGAAAGGTTATGAAGTTTTGTTAACATCATGTAAAGCAGTTGTAATTAGTTTTAGTTTTTAACTTAAGCTTAACTGATGATTTTCCGTGTTTAAATAAAGATTTACATACATACATACATACATACATACATACATACATGATTACGCGTCAGCCATTTGAGATCGCAATTGGTTTTTGTTGATTTGGCTAAAATTTCCTAGAAGAACACTCTTTTGCAACTGTTTTTGTTAAAAACGGCTGTAGATCGTATTCCACAGCATCACGCCTTACTGCTGAGTGGTATGGGTTCAGTTTTCGTGTTGTATTCTGTAGATTTCACAGCCTTAATAGGTTTAGGGAATTGGTCAACATTGATCGACCTTTACAATGTTTTTTAAGTGAAATTTGACTTCGGGAAACTAACATTTAAACTGTATGAGTTGAAACGAAAGTTGAACAACCAAACAGAGTTTTTCCTTTTTTAAACGAAACTAAATATGGAATTTTGCCAAAAGAGCATGACCAGTGCCAAAATATAACCTATGACATTTAATGTATACAACTCACAATAAAATTGCCTATGACGACCGCTGGAATGAAGAAAGAAATCGCGGCAGCAGGAGAGGTGGCCCTCATACAGTCCCAGAGAGGCTCGATCCATTCTCCACACAGCACTCGGAACACCATCATGAACGCGTGCCAAAAGTCATTGAAGTTCCAGCGAGGTACACCGTCCTCGCCAAACTTGTCAGGAGTGTAATGCTTGCCAAACATTTTCATACCCATCAGCGCAAAGATGTAAATCACAAGACCCAGGATGAGGGTAATGTTCCCTATTGGTCCAACGCTGGTGGAAATTGTTGCTAACAGTCTACGCATAGTCTCCCAGGACTGAGCCAGTTTAATAATTCTAAACTGTAAGGTGTAATTAGGAAGAAGTTAACGAAACACACTTCATCCCAAGTGATAAGTACATCTCATGTAGAAATTACTAATGAAATTGTAACTGTTTGAGATCGTAAGTACTATTTTGATGATTGTTTCCTTGATTCTCGTAAACCATGAGCTTAATAGCTGAGTGTATACTATGATGGGGAGAACAGGATTCATCTTGTAACTGTACAGCAGGTAAGAAAATTAGAAAAAGATCCTCGTTTTGCAATTGCAGGGAAATATTGCAGGAGGAAGGTTTGAAAGGAATTTGAACCCATTCTGCTGGTGTAAGTGCTCTAACACTTACACCAGCCAATGAATGACTAACGGAACGACTGACCGCCGACTAAAGAACTGACTGACTGACTGACTGACTGACTGACTGACTGATTGACTGATTAACTGACTGACTAACGGGATGTTTCACTGACTGACGAGCAACAGACCGAACGACCAACCGATTGACTGACTGCCGGACTAACTTAGGTTACTTCCAGCCTGTTAGGTCGTTTTGTCAAACAATGTAAGCTCTCACCAGACGAAATGTCCTGAAGACACTAGTCCCGGAAGATTCTCGAAAGTCCGCGAGTTCAAGCCCCGTGTCCACTAAGCTGATAACGACAATTATACCATCAAAAATATTCCATCTGCCTTGGATGTAATACATGGGACCGAGAGCAACAAGTTTCAGTATCATCTCCACGGTAAATATGACAGTAAACATCTGTCAAGGAGAAGATTCAAAGTAAATGACTATGCATCAGATATTACACACACTTCCAAACGGGCTGTTGTTCAGTCCTTGAGTTAAAAACTAAAATTTACAGAGATAGAACAGAATGGACTCTGTACCTTCCTTAAGGAAGGCAAATAATGGTAAACGATGGTCTATCTTATTAATATGTGCTTTATCCATTTATCAACAGTTGTGTATGTAATGTAAAAAAAGTATAAGTAATTGGCCACTCCCCATCGGGGCTTTTCAGGACCAATGTAAAGATACAATGATAAATTAATATTCAAAGAAACACAACTAGGTTAAGAATCCCAACTGGCAGGAGGCAGACCAGTTGGCTATTTACAAACGTGGCCGAAAAATTGAAACTAAGGGCTTCCGAGAACAACATCAGCTGGCGGTCAGAACGAGATTTGAACCTGGGACCTACTGATTTCAAATCCGACGCTCTAACCACTCGGCCACGCTGCCTCCCTGTATAACAGATAGTAGGCAAAACTCATGAAGAAGTATGGTGTTTTGAGGAAACGATAAGAATGTGAAAGACACAAACTTTGGTGAGGGATATCTAATTAACCAACGAGCAACCATTTTCTGCGATCTGTTACTGATCAGACACACGGTAACATAGAATCTACCTGTAAATCTACTTATAGAGAAATAACAAAGCAAAGTAAATGATCACGATGTCACTCTATTTGTCTGTCTTCCAATACACCCAATCAAAGTGCGAAAATTCAACATATTATATAAATTTTTCTAGTGCTCCCTAATTTTTCGTCAGAGATCGTCACTTTGTTGGTGATGGTGACTTTGAGATGGGGGACCTAATTCTTAAGGTTAAAGATAGTACTTCGCATTGAAGGATAGGATCGATACTTTTAGATATGGGACTGCTACCGCTATACTTTCTGAGGAGAGACGTCGACATTTTAAGGTGGTTCGATCGAAGAAAGATGTTGTGGTGAAGGATTAATACTAGGGGGTAAAAGTCTGATACTAAGAACTGAATGGTTGCTAT
>JAHPZR010008644.1:42500-65000 GCA_019787425.1 Platygyra sinensis | reverse complement strand
CGATATTAATCGAGCCTCTACGCGTGTTAGATTGTAAAACGCGCAATATCTTGGTGATCATTTAAAAATTTCCACTTCATTCTCTTTGAGAGTCATAAATATTGTTATATCTTTTACGGAAGTAAAATTTACTGCAAATGCACCTTGACCCAACTATTTTTCTTTATCTTTTTACAAACCGCTGCTTTCTGCAACTCAAATTATTTACAACTGACGGTTGTTGCCAGTACTCACTCGGCTTCCTCTGGTGGTTGGTTCAAGGCTAAACAAATGCAATTTACTAAGATGATAAAAATAACAAAGAACTCGAAATATCTTGAGAGATGTTAAGGAAAAGTTGCTGCTGTGAATCGTACATAAGTTCTGTTTTTTTTCTTCTGTTTCCTGTTTGTTTGTTTGCTTGTTTGTTTTTTCTTATTTAGCAGTGACGCCACCACTACTATTCAATTCAAAATAGAGCGTTTTCGCTCAGGTGGCCATTGCCCATGCAAATTTATAGGAACTAAAGGAAATGTATGCATAGGAAAAGAATTCAACTAACACAGCGTTGGTTTCATGCACCAACATGGCCGCCATTTTCTTGTTTTGGAACACCAATATGGCTGTCGTGATGTCACGTGAAAACGTTCTATGGTTGTTTGTTTCAACGAGAGAAAAAGAAAAGCTGTGGAGGTAAAGCTAATATATTTACAAAGAGTTATTTTAAATGATGATGACGTAGCCAAAAATCTGAACTGACAAAAAAGTAGCTATCTGACGTTTTACATGACAAGACAAAAATCTATTACATCGTCCCCCAAAAAATCAGAACTAGAAGAAAAACTATGAATACCATATTTTCGGCCATTTTTCCCGCGTGTTTTCAAATGCCCGTCGTGTTTTATCAGTGTACACGCTTTAGGCTTCTTTATTTGTTAAAAAAGAAACAACGAAAAAATAAAATTGGAGTCGCTGATCTCGCCTTTTAAGCATTTAATGTTTAACACATTATGTTGTTTCAATTGTACCCTCAGATTATGTCAAGAAATGGCAATGAATTGTTAATTAGTGGTTAGGTATTCATTTGATTATATTGCCCCCTCAAAGTCTCACGGCTTGAGGGTATTTAGCAATAACGGATGAATAGGATACTGGTGTGTGACGATCCTTATAGCAAACAGTCTGAGCGGGTGAAGTGGCTCAAGGAGGAATAACGATCTGGACATGTTGAATCTGTAGGCCTGATCATGTGATAACTTGGATCTGCGGCTGAGGACCAGAAATGTCTCCTTAGAGGGCTTGGCAGGCTTCTGCAGGAAGAAACAACCACACCACTTTATTGAATTCTCAAATTTACAAAATGAGCACTGACACTCTACTGATTAGAGAGACTAAATCAAATCAACCACAATCAAATCAGGTTCGAGAACGCCAGTAATCTTTCCTAGTTCACAACTCCTTTAAAGTATACCTTTACAACATCTTTTGAAGTTAATGAGACGCCTCAATAGACATGTAGGATTTCCAGGGAAGTGGATTACTTTTAACCATATATCGGTAAAAACAGATGATGTAAAATGTAATTCATTTACGCACAAAAATTGAGGGTTTATCCAGGCAGAATTTAATTCAGAATGTTGTTGTTGTTGTTGTTTTTGGTTTGAAGGGATAAATGCCGAAGAACCCGGAGTAAAACCCTCGAAACAAAGATCAAAAGCATAAACAAACTGGGGACTACTCCCGGGGGACTACTTATGGCAGCGGCATGGTCCAGAACCTTAATTAACTTGCGAGGAGTGTCTACGGTTCGGTGATTTTAAAAATCCTTTTTCTAGTAAAACTTTGAACCGCTTTAAAAGATAAGCATAAACATGAATGTACGAAATGGCCTCATGGTTAGTGCGCTCGTTTCTGGATCGAGCGGTCCGGGTTCAAGCCCCAGCAAGGGACGTTGTGTTATATTCTTGGACAAGAAACTTTACTCTCGCAATGTCTCAATCCCTTAAGTGTATAAATGGGAAGCGGCGAAGTTAATGCTGAGGGTAACGCTGCTTTAGACTAGCATCCCTTTGAGGGGGAGTAGAAATATTCCTAGTCGCTTCATGCTACAGAAACCGGGATAAGCTCCGGCCTCATTGGGCCACTTGGCCTGTACACAGACGTTATCTTATGGACATGAATAAAGTTCACATCATTATAAAAGGAGCTCTTTTAGACCTCCATTTCACTCATAATAAGAATCTTTTATAAGAATATCCAGAGCAAAATTAGCGAGAATGTAGGAATATGTTGAGAATACCCAAGGCAGAGATTTTGTAAGGAAGATTTTTGGTACGTTCATGGAAAATAAAATACCATAAAGTGTTTTTAAATGCACTTTTATTTTACGCTTGAAAATTCTCTGGTAAATTCTTTCCTTTTCCCAAACCACGCGGAATGTTGGTAGAACACGAGAGGAATTCCTAAATCACGAGACGCAGGCGAATGATTTACGAATTCTTCGATTGTTTTACCAACATCCCAAGTGGTTTATCAGCCCCTAAACCGTGAAAAATTTGTGGCCTATTGCTTTTATTTTAAACAATTAGGTTATGAGCTCGAGATTTCTATTGCGTCATAGTTGACTGGGGCGCAGCCCAAGTCAACTATCACGCATAGAAATCCAGAGCGAATAATCTAATTGTTTTAGTATAAATCTACTAGTCGTTCAAAATTTTATCTAAATCCTCTTTAGAGACACCTCGAAAACGCCAAAAAGTGTCGTTATTTTGTTAACAAGGGCACACCGCTACGCTACTCACTATCTATCACAGAATAGAACGTGAGTAGCGTAGCCAATCAGAGGACGTCATTCGTGATAGAACGCTAGTAGATTTATACTAAAATAATATAGAAGACGCGCGATTTTCCCATGAGTTTACTGGAACAATAAACCATGGCTGATTGACCAATCCGGAGCGCGCGCATTGATTTGATTATTATATAAAAACTGATCCACGCATGAGGAACAGCGATAAAGCACGTGCACAGTGTAGCAAGATACAGAAACGATATAGTGTCATTTGATAGTTCAATTCCTGGTGAGGCGTCGGTCAGACCTTAACTATGGTCTCACTATGCCAGAGAAATTTAAAAAAGGGAGGTTTCACTCTGAAAACGCATCAAGTGTTTTTCGTCCACACTACGCCGAAGATATTTGATAACGCAACAATCACTCCGTTTTCAAAATGTTCTCAATCAACACTAAAACGCAAGGCCGGCATTTCAAATTTTTCCGGTTTGAATAGCGTTTTCGAATAACAAACATTATGTTGAAGAACTGACAACATGACGTCCTTTTAGTGCGAGGTATTTAACAATTAGACTACGAACCGAGTTTTCTACGAGCAGATAGTCAACGAGGCGCAGCCGAGTTGACTATCGCTCGTAGAAAACGAGGGCGAGTAGTCTAATTGTTTTAGTACAAATTTACCGTAGTCTCATTGCATAAAAAGAAAAAAATGCCAAGAAACGCGGAGAAAAGAATTGTTTTATTATGTTACATCAGGTTCAAACGTGATGCGCGATGTGCACTGATGCGTAACTGTTGACTATCAGCAGATAGGAAACGGTAATATAGCCAATCAAATTCACGAACTCACAATAGACTACGGTAAATTTATACTAATTCGTGTTATTCTACAGTCTGTGGGTTCGAGGTTTCCTGACCAATCAGGAGAATGCAAGTGTCCGTGGTGTAACTAAAGTTATGTCATCTATTACAAGCGGCCCTCCCTGCGATCAACATCATCCTGTGAACAGCTACTCTATAGTCGCTTAGTCGAAATTTTTCCCATCGCCTCCCCAGTCACCTACCTGCTGACTGTCTGGGTATAAGGTTGCTTGTGTTAAATTTGTTGTCACTTTCTGTATGGCGGATTTTCTATCACCACCACCTTTCCTGAAGAGATTTCAGTTTTAAATGTTTTTCAAATAAAATCGTCACATTTGTGGCCATTTATCCCAAACAGTTGTTTATCGTTCGTTGTTCTACATTTCTCTTCAGCAAACTAGTGCGAAGCCTTGTGGAGCTCTAAATATATTAATTGCGTTAAATGCCTCACAGTAAAAGGCACGTTTTGCTGATAGAATAGAATGGATGGTAGGCCTAACTGACCATAAAAATAAAGCTGCGTTTTCGAATTTCTCCGCGTAGTGTAGATGGCGAGCCCGAGATTCATGTGATTTTTACTCTGTAATGTAAGAATGTACACAGGAATAATTTCAGTCACAAGTTAGCAGAAAAATAAGAATATCCAGTCTAGGGAAAAAACGTGTATGCGGAGAAGGTTCTAGAGTCAATTGTTACAGCTTACTCGCGGCAGGAAGTACTGGTTGAACACGTTTCTTTCTTAATTAGGACACCGAAGCTAATACAATATTCATTCATTAAGTGGCTTGGGGTAAAAGCTTCCCAATTAAGACATTTATTAATTAAAAGCATTCAATCTTCAGTGTTAAATAACGTGTCTTAAGTATTTGCTAGATTAATTGCTTTGCGTTTATACAGGTAAAAAAAGCTATAAATGAAACAGTTTTTGTGTGTCATTGCCTCATTTTGCTTCATCTATCCGCTTAAAAAATGGGTTTTATAAACAGTCGATCTATCAAATAAAGTACTGAAATAGTCTTGAACTATTTCCCGCTCAATAAATTTAGTAATCAGTATATGTAAACAGTGTATCAGTGAATGGGAGTGCATCAAGGATTTACTCCACAAGTAATACATGAAAATTCTCTGAAAATTGCACGAGTCTTTGAGCGAGTCCAACTGTGCCAAACTGACATTAAAGTAAGACGAACAAAGAACATCATTAATTAAGGATCTGGTTGTGATGAATGTATAGACACCGAGAATTCATGAGTAGGATGGGTATGGAAGAAACTCCTGTCACTCTAAGGGCGTGAGATATTCTACCGAAAGAGTTTTAAAGGGCCAATTTGATTTGATTATTTCAGAGTGACTTTGAGAAAAGTACGGATGGGTCACCTTTAGAAAACTTAACACTTGACGATCTCAGTTTTCACATTTTTACAGCTAATTTTAATTAAAGATGCCTTCTGCGTACAAGTCTCATCTTGATGTAACCAAAATTAATGAAGGCTATCTGAATAATCTGAATTAGACCATTACTGACGGCGAAAAGTGTGCGTAAGTTGCCTAAACTTGCATAGATAAAGATCATGGCTGCGAGACTCTTGGAATTTCTGGCAAATGAAGAAATTTCCAGAGTCTCGGGCGACTTATTTACAAATAAATACTTTGAGTTCTTCCAATCATCAAATCAGACAAAACTTTGCTAAAGTCATGATAATATTGGATCATTACTGGCTAGTTGACGTAAATGTGACGAGCATGCAGTTGTTAGTAGTAAACTAATGTAAAAAAAAAAGCTATACCTCTCAATTGCGTAACCCTAACATTTAATGCATTCCGGAAGCAAGCCACTTTCGATTTAATTTTTCAATTCCCACAATGCTAGAACTCTATTTGTGCGAAGTTATGGAGTAACGACTACGATTTTAAATTTTAGTAGGACATTGAAAAGGTGTTTTAATGTCAGATGCATGTAGCCTAACTGTGTACTTGAACTGTAGTTGCACTAATGTGTGGAAGTAATCTCGGTCAAAAATATTCTCCTTTGTAGCGTAACAACTGCGCGCCAAACGTAACTCAGTTTTGTTATGAAACGTTTCTAGAACATTTTCAATTACCTGATTGATACCAAAGGCTTTTCCTGGATTTGTCGTTAAAATAAAGCTCGAAACAAAATACGAGTAATTCAGTCAGTATCCGAACATTAGTGATTTTCAAAATGGAACCATTTTTTTTTTTTGTTTCAAAATTCTCCACTGGCTGCTTTCTTTATGCAGATGTTCAGAACACATCAGTTCTCCTTTCCTTATAAAAGCGATCATCAACTGATGAATAAATTTAATCACGTATTAGCGCAGATAGCATAGGGTTATGAGACTAAACTATATAAACATTGTGCCTACTTACTCCATTCCCGGCCGTAGCGTCGAAATCGTGCAGAGGTTTGCCCAACAGATAAGAAGGGGTATGTCGAAGCTGTCCTTTTCTATAAGTGGAATCCCCAAGGGCAGGAAGCCCTCGCGCGCTTTCTTGCAAAATTTCTTGAGCGCCTTGGACTGTGATTACAACACGCGAAACATCTGTTGCCTTCACCAGCGATTTATCCGCATTAACGCCATTTCCGACGTGATCGTGACTAAGCATTTTTGAAAATACAGGCGAAAACCTGTCTTTTTCTCGCGACGACATCGAGCACTGTAAATCCGTGAACAGCAGCGTTTTAACTACGTCAAAAACGCGAACCTCTTTAAAGAGATTAATTCACGACATTCCCCTCGCAAGATTAAAAATTATCTCTTCTAAGGGTAAAAAACATTGCCCAAGGCATCCTGAAAGGATACATAAAGATTTCTCTATTGTTAGCTGAGCTTAGAATTCCCTGAGGTTTTTGTGAATACCGCGCTACTTTTAATTTTTAATGGCTTGACGCTAGGGAAACCTATAATGAAGGATCGCGGTCACCAAAAAGAAACAGGAACTCAACAAACATATTAGGATTTATTTTTTCTAATTCTGGCGATTTCCTTGAAGAAATGGCTCAAGATATAACAACCGTTTCACGATTTTATAAGAATGGATTAAAAATTGTAAAATAAAGGATAAGAATCTTTGGTAGAAGATAGGAAATAAACCACTGTCGCCAGTGTACTGACGTAAGTGATTTAGAAACAATCGCTTTAGAATTATATTCAGAATATAATGCCTCTACAAAGCTTAGATATAGTTTAACAGCTAGATTTATCTCCCATTTAAGTAATTAACCGTCGCTGATTAAAACCTTGTCTGCTCTTCGACACATTCATGTTCCAAAACTAGGGAAGGCTTCCTTTATGGTCCATGCACCGTTAATTGATCCGCTAGGCCCTTGATGTATTTAAAAGAGCCGGAATTATACAATAAGTAAGAATACGCAAACAAGATTGAAATTGTATCGAAACTATTAGCAATTGAACTTGAATGAGATATATTCGCTTGGTAGTTGTTTTCTAAACACTGGTAATTAATACCTCGGTTACTAAAACAAACCAACATTAATTACTATAAATATAGAAACATTTTTATTTATCCAACAGGTAATATATACTCTTCCTGTTGTTCTATACCAAAAAGAGAAAGTACGCTTCACCTACTGCTATAGCTAGTTTTCGGAAGAAAAGTTCAATTCATTCAGGCGTCGTTTTCAGCTGTCGTAAGCAGTATCATTTCGCCTCAGGGCCAATTGTAAACGTGCTCGACAATCTCATAAGTTTGTTCAAAAAGAAAAATATCCGAAAGGTTTAATTTATTGTTATACCAAACTGAGTTTTAAAAAATGAAAGTTATCGGACTATTGCTGAGAGAAGCTCGCTTTTCGTTTGACTTGCATAATGACTTTCCAACATTGGGAGGAAAATTTTTTTTTCGCCTGGTTCATTGATTCCTCCCAAAACAACATCTTGCCTATTATATTGTTACACCATACTGAGTCTAATTGAAAACCACTCATTAATGAGGTGTTTTATGTAGCTGCATAGTTATGGGAAGTTTGCAAGAAGAGAAGGTCCACAAAGAACTCAGATCGCGCGAAGTTAATTAACTAAAAGCGAAATCCTCAGTCGCTCAAAGATTTCTCAGGCCAAAGTATGTCACTATATAACTTGTTTAGCTTACAACTTATGACTGCGTGGAGTGAACTGTTGTTTGTGCTCCTGTTATTCCGCACGGTCCCGATTTTATTTACGATCGTAACTACGAAGATGAAACTTAAATTACGTCTTCCAAAGGCAGTCGAGATTTCTTTAGGAGAAGCACATCTCCACGTTGTTTAGCTATGATTTGATCTTTCTGGAAACCATTGGCGGTTTGAAATCATGAAAATAAAGTGTCGACAGTTTTTATTGTTATTGCTGTTGTATTTGTACAAGAAAAATATGGTAGATGTCCCATTTAAGAGAATAAATTTGTAATGAAGCTCTCTCTGTGTTGCTATGTTTTCAAATAAGCTGAAGCTTTAAAACTCTCTTTGACCGAACGCCAAAAAATTCAGTTGATCCACCATGCCACATCAGTCAGCCAAAGAGACATCAACTCTACATACGCTCACTTCCCAACCCAATTTGCTTCTGGATTACCTAACCAAGTTAAAAACAGAAATGGTATCGACATGTTATAAAAACAATTTCTTCCATATGGGGCGAAAAAAATTATGTTTCGAGAAGCGAGCGGTTTTCCGAGAGCGAACCTCGAGGAAAGCCTTGAGAACAGGTAATGTCCAAGGAAAAATATCCGAGCATAGGTTTAAAGTCAAAAGTGGGGAGGGGGGGGGGGGGTTATTGTGTTAATTATCCTTCGAATATTTTTTCGCAACACGAGACCTTTTGAAAATTGGAAAATGTCACTCGGATATTCTTCAGTTTTAGCTGGGGTATATTCAGTCACGTGACACGTCTAGACCAATCGTTTGCGAGAAAAATGTTTGATGGATTATAAAAAATTCCGGCATGAAGTTAAGGCCCCGTTTACACGGGTCCGGACAAATCTTTGCACGGACAAAAACTTGCACGGTTCCACCTTGCGTTTACACGGGACCGGCGGAACTGGACGAATTTTTGAACGGCCAAGTGTGCAAGTTTGAGACCTGACAAAAGCAGGTCAACTTTTTGACCGGCACAGTTCCATATTTGTACGGACCCGTGAAAACACCCGAACCGTGCAACTTTTTGTTCAGATAGCGCGGTTATGGCCTGGATTCAAATGCCGCGACTGGTCTAAACTTTGCACGGATCCCTGTAAACACCACTGCAACAGAATTTGCACGGATCCATGTAACCAAGCAGTCCAGGAACAAAATTCGTCCGTGCAAAAATTTGTCCGGACCCGTGTAAACGGGGCCTAAGTTTCACGGTGACAAACGAAAAGCAAAATAGGCCCGCAATGCATAAATAGTGTAAGAACCGATGAATCTTGTATGGTATGGACAATACCACACAGAAGTTATTCTAGAGGGGGTCACGTGTTAGGCATAAAGATATGTGATGTCAAAAAGGTCCACCGTCTTGAATTTTGATATTTTTCAAAAATTTCAGCTAGTCTCAGAATTAATTTTTTTCAGAGGTTTAAAAATTCAAGAATTAAAATCTCAAAAGCGGTGCTTAAACTAAGGTCAAAATGGCATTTACAGCAACGATCTGACCTTGCCCGGACAGTCTGAAGTCAAAAATGCGGGTATCATTCTTGTGTTAGGCACAAGAGAAGGTTTTTAGACTTAATACTCAACAAAAGTGCAAAAGCCACAGCTCGTATTGATGGTGTCCTATCGTAAACAATCGATTAAGTGTGAAAGATGAAATATTCAACATGACACGAGCGTGGGACAAAGAAAAATCTGAGTCCCCGACAGAAATCGAAACCATGACCTCCCGAACATCGGGCGGGCGCTCTATCCACTGAGCTACGAGAACTCATGAGAGCAAGATCATTTTACTTAGTTCATATGTGACAGGTGTCCTGCATACTGCTACGATCAGCACTGCCGAATTCCTCATGAGTAGTGATAAATGAATGAATTAAGATGGTGAAGTTTGAGCTCGGTAATTAAATGTGAAAGATGAAATATTCAACATGACACGAGCGTGGGACAAAGAAAAATCTGAGTCTCAGGCAGGAATCGAACCCATGACCTCCCGAACACCGGGCGGACGTTCTATCCACTGAGCTACGAGAACTCTTGGGCCGGGTTGTTCGAAAGCCGGTTAACGCTAACCCAGGTTTAAAAGTTGACCAAAGCATCAATTTTCGTTGTGTAAAAATATTTTTCACAGCTTATGTTTTGTGTGGTTCGAGAAGTTACGCTAGCTCAAAACTGAAGGACAAATAATATAACCAGAAAACACCTCCAAAAAACTACAAAAGTGAAATCAAAATTCTCGGCAATCCTGGGTTAGCTTAATCGGGCTTTAAACAACCCAGCCTTGGAGAGCAAAGTCATTTTACTTAGTTCATACAGGTGTCCTGTATACTGGTAGGATCCTAGCAGTATGCAGGACACCTGTCACATATGAACTAAGTAAACTGACCTAGGCATTGTATCGTTTAGGCCTAACCTGATTCTGAATTCCAAAGCCAAGAAAGCTGAGGTCTGTAACTGTAACCTTCCACTGTCCGTCAAAAGATCAGGAATATGAATAGCTTCTTTTTGATTATCATCAGGATTGCTAGGAGATAACAACGCGTTAGCTTACAAAAGAAATAACAATTAACAATTATTGGACGAGGTTGACTTAAATATCGTATTTTGTCAGCGGCGAGCTGATAAATCACGATATTTTGCGATAACCGAGTTCAATAATTGTTTTATCATTCGATCACCAAGTTTGTTTTCATATTTTAATCACTTCCTGGCAGCTCAGGGAAGCGATCAGCCATTTTTCTCTCGAGAACGTGGTTCCAATTACGCATGAGCAGACCATTATTTGTAGGAAGATATTTGCAGGTCACGTGGTGGGTTCTCGGCCAATGGAAGGGAAGAAAAAACTGCATCGAATAATAATACTTCTTGTTAGCATTCGATGCGTTTCCCCCCCCCCCCTTTTTTTTTTCATAGGCCAAGAGCCCACGACGTGACCTACAAATAACTGCCTACAAATAATTGGCAGCTCAGGCATCACACCGTCTAAATGTGTTTTGCTGCAAATAATATTCTGCTCATGCGTAATTGACGGTGAACACTTTCCACACTTCTTTCAATTCCAGGAGGGCAAAACTACGAGTATTCTTTATTTCGGAAGGTTTTGCCTTAAACATATCCCTTCTGTTCACTGTTTGTTGTTAAAATCACTATATTAGCCCTGGGACGTACAACCGGTATGGAGGAGTGGATGCTACCCTTATTAGAGGCTTTTTTACAATTTCGAATTTTGAAAAGACTGCTATCTGTGTGGTGCTTAAGCTATTATCATTCTGATACTGCATGACAGGTATCATTTTTAGATAACTTTCCACCAATTTGGTGGAATGTTATCCAAAAATGACCGAACAAGCTTGGTGAGTAACCCATGTTTATAGCAAAAGAAAATATCAACCAAATCACAATAAAGTAATTTTTGTAGTCATGGAGTAAATGTGCATGTTTGGTGGCATTTGGAATATTTTATGGAAAGACAGGAATTAAAACAGCTCTTTCGCTGCTGATCGGCTGGGATACTGTACCTTATATAACTGAACGAGCTGGGAGGGAGGAGAGAAAGGCTGAAATCAGTTGGATGTTTTGGTATTAGTGGAAAATCCTGGAAGACGCATCACTAATGAAACCATTGTTTCATGGTTTCATTTCTTTATAACATAGAGGGCAACATTACTAAATTATCACTGGCCGAGAGAGGTATTCTTTTTCTAATTTTTCTATTCTATCAAGAGCAAAGTTTCTTGAAAATGATTGTTGTTTGGGTCTTAGCAATGGTGTACAAAACTGCTTCGCTATTACCTTCAACAATGGCGTCTCGTTTTGAGCGAGTTGACAAGGAATTTATTGAGGAACTAGTGAAAGTCTGAACGAAAGTGTAAAGTCCTGCAAAAAAGAAATGTTGAATTGACAATTCGCTGATCTCTTTTCCTCAGAGAGTTGCTAGCAGGGCCAGATTAATCAACAGAGCTGTTGTGTTTAGCATTAGGGACCTTTGAATTGGACTACGAGTACGAGGTTTAGTACTAGTACAATTTTCGAATTTCAAACCAGTGACATTTCCAGGGTCCTCGCTTTTCATGTTGGTCTTAGTAAAGAGGGCAGCTTCCGAGTTGAGATGAGTATGTGACTTAAAAATATGAGGTCCGCGAACTAAAACTGAAGCGTCGTACTCGTACTCAAATCCGAAGTCCCCTCGGAAACCTGGGAAGAGGAGGGAAAGCTAGCCTCTCCTCAACCCCACCCCACCCCTCACAAACATACATCCCCTGAAACCATGATACTAGCCAAAATGTTTGAAAAGTTGTAAACATGTCAAGCCTTTACTCGGATTATGTCAACAGAATATGCTGCCTGCCAATGAAATCATAGCACCCCTAGCGTTAACAGTCAGCGAAATGATTTTCGCGGGAATCTGAGGCAACAATGATGTAACAGTTACGTTCTCTTTATCGATCTTCAACGAGCGTTTGTAGAACCGTCTTCACTGCTCGTAAGAAATGCGCAAAACCAAGCGAAAAAAACATGGCTAGAATACGCCGGGTAAGAGTATGCAAGATCCCTTGCAAAGGTCTCGTGCAAAGGGATCCCTTGCAAAGGCTTAAAGTTTTCTTCTTGTCTTCGAGAAATTCCTCTTTTGTCTCAGTTTTTCTTGGGACCCGGTTTCGGTTTTCTTGGCTGCACAAGGACTGTTCTGTTCCTTTTTTAGCAATTTTCATGACCTCAGTAAGCTAAGGAGCGAATTAATTGGGGAACTCAACTGCGAAATAAGGTGTAAACAGGAAAATGCTAATAAGGCCCTCGAAATAAGAGCTACCCGAGGATGTCGACTCGCCTTGAGAATTATGACACCTAACTGTTTAATTAGCTTTCATTAAAAAAAACTCTAAATAACTCGGGGGCGTTTTAAGATTGAATAGATTTTTTTTTCGAAAGTGTTAGATTTTTGTTTTGCTTAAAAAGAAAAATTCGAAAAAAAATGGTACCCTCGAGGTATTGTATAACCTTCACCTTATTAGTCACTAGTAATTTACGTAGCATGAATAGTCTGTTCTGTAAAGCTAGGATTTTCTAGATAGCAGCCTCACATTTATCCCGAAGAACAAAATACACCAACCGCTCCTTACTAACTAATAAGACATCTCAAAAGTGTGAAGGATTTTCGGTGAAGAAACTGGAACGTGTGTTCTCTAAAATAAATCTGACTTAATTAGTACCATCTTCTTGAAAGCCACTTGATTTAACACACGGAAAGAATCTTTAGTGGCTCGTAGACTTTAATCATCAAGCAGAAAAATAAATAGGTTTGTAACGCTCCGTTTTGCATGATGTGAGAAAAATGTTGAATATGACAATGCTGCCAAGTATAAAAAGACTTAAAATAAATTAATTTTGTTCGGTTCAAGACAAAGGTCACTACTTGTCTTTCTTGCAGTTAGCATATCGAACAAAGAAAGCGATATCATTTGCTTTTAAGTGCTAGACAGTGCTATGCAAATATCAGAGTAGCCATTCGCCTCTCATGTTGTGTTGCAGACTAGAAGTCAGAAATCGCAACTGAGACAAGGAACCGGCAATGTCATTAGGTTGACAAAATTGTCAAAAGGCACTTACCTCGTTGTTTCCGAGTCATTCGATTGTTCAGTGCAGGAAATCGCTTGACTGCGGGAGTGTGCAATTCGTGATATAAGAGTAATAACGATGTTTTGAAACTTCTCACTTTTTGTCACATTAGTCATAGTGAGCAACGAGTGTTTGCTCAAAGAAGAATTTACACGTAGCTTACCTACAGAGCGGTTTTCATTTAAGTGTTGTAAAACCAAACCAAAGCAATCACAAGAACCAATTACAAAGGACACAAAAAATACATTGAACCAATCAAATCTCGAAGTAATTACACGTGACTGACAAAAGCGCGAGAAAACAGGTGCGAGTGAGCCACGATTGGTTTCGGTTTTACCTCTGATTGGACGAAAAACTGGCGCGATTGTTTAAGCCAATCGCGCAGCGTGGTTGATGCAAAACCAATTACTTTTCGACGCTCAATTGAAAGCCGCCCTGTGTCAACAAATCAGTCACATTCTGCTAACCGGTGTAGCAGATGCGACTCGTCGATCTGCTATATTGAGACAGCTGGCACAAATAATTATGAGAGTTCAGCCACCTCTTGTTACTTTTATAGTTATTTGAACTGAGGGTAATCGTGAGCGAGGAAAAGAGTGCAAAATTATGGGAGTTCCTATTATCTTTTGCTTATTTCAACACATTTTGATAAAGTTAACAGCAAGCGTGTGTATTCTAACTTTATGTAGAGGGTCATAGACGCGAGTCATACTTTGATTTTGGAGTTTAGCGAGGAACACTTACCACCGTTTTCGTTGATACGCGACTTTGGAAAACAAAACACCCGCGGAAACGTTTCCAAAATTTCCGTCAGTTTTGCGTGTTATCGACAGATCGGATCGAACTCCACCAATCACAGCCACTAGTGTGACCTTCAGACCTTCTTTACGTCATGCTAGCGGGCTGTGATTGGTGGATTTCGATCCGATCTGTCGATAATGTATGATTGACGGAAATTTTGGAAACATTTCCTCGGGTGTTTTGTTTTCGAAAGTCGCGTATCAACGAAAAGGTGGTAAAAGCATACTAATCCGTTTGAAAGATCCACAACCAGAGCGAAAGGGAAACTTTCCTCCGTTTTCCCTCTGTTTACGCATTTTAACCAAATTTAACAAGTGTACCATTTTCACATCACTTGTTATTCTTTCCGTGGAAACCCTGCGCTCAGATGTTAGCTATACCATGTTGACGAGGCCTAACAAGGCCGAAACAGCTGACCATAGCTGGTAATATTCTGAGCTCAATATTTATTTACTTTTTTGGTAGTTATAGGGTTAATTCTCCGAGTCTGCCATGGTCGCCTTTGTGAGCTTTCTGTGGCTGTAACTTATCCTTTCACTCTGCTAATACGTTTTAAGGCCGACGTTACCTTGTATCTTTATACAAAAACATAAAACAAAACCACTACAAACAGAAATTTCATTATTGTTCAGATATATTAAACCGTTCTCAAATGGGTTTAAGGTAGGGTATGTGTTTTTATCTCCAGTGATATTTATTTTAAAGTGCAATTTTTTCAAAACTAAATGTATCGCTGGATTTGCACATATTAAAAAGGTGACTTATTTGATCACAGTAAAAGATGTTTAAGTGAATGCCTGCCAAATAGTATATTAGATCTGTCGATGTTCTCTGACACCAGTAAAATTTATGTTTTGGCATTTTTTTTACTCACCATTGAAATATCTTAGTGTACGAAAGATTTTCTGTGAGGACAACTGAAACAGATGTTCTACAAACATCTTCCTTCACGCCGTGCGCGTGAGTTGTAATCTGTCCTCACCAGGCAGTAAAACAAATAGCACTGTATAGCTTGTATTGCATTGTATGCCTAGGAGCAGGTAAATGAGGTTATTGTAAGAGAAAGAGACCAAATGACTCAACCAATTATACCTCACATACAAAACCGTCGAACAGATGGCTTAATGTAGTCCGATCCGATTCAGGTGAGCTCTGTACTTCGCTTCCCCGTAAGTCCATTTTATGTTCATAGTATTATTTTACTTTTAAACTAGGATTGGACAATTCCAATATTTTCTTCTTAAATGTCTTTGCATACAGGAATAGTACTGGCGAAACTCATGTGAGATTATGGACTGGACTTTCTTCTGCACCATAAAAACAGTCTACTTTTTATTCCTGCTAAGACGGAGCGTGTTCGCTTTTTCTGAATTCACCACTGCGTCTCCATTAGGTAGGATCACATGCATGATATGCACTACTCCATCACGACAGTAGGTATAGATATCAAAATGGAGATCGAAGGGATGATAGATACTATTATAAGTCGGTCGAATTTCCAAGTCTAAGGTGACAGCTGAGGGATGATGACTTTGTTTAGATCTTAAGGATAAAACATCCACTGATTGCTATTCAGACATATATTCAGTACTAAGTAATCAGTTCCGGACTGCAACAACATTTCTTAAATGAAAATAAATTGTATCATAGAAACCTTTGATCGTAAGCCACTGTATTTTGATTAGAAATTAATTACGTCCCTACAAACAGCGGTGATAAACATCGTACATCAACGCATTCTTATCATAATACAGTGTCAAAACCACGTTTCGGCTTCAGTTCATGAATGAACAGTCTACTTACTATTTCAATAAATTTCAGTTTTGCCGGACACTGAAATATGTCAAAACGATCCAATTTCAAGTCTAACCAGTGGTTTTCGGCAAGGCCGAAGAATGTCACTGTAAGCAAGGGCTTTGAAATGTTCAATATTTCTGGAGTCTTTTATTTTATTTTTTCATTGATTTTAGCCCCGAAAATCAGCTTAACTTGTAGGTTACTTTGGACATTCGAGAGGACAGAGCGGCTCAAGCGATCCTTGTATGCAAAGACTGAGATTTGATGAGGCGTGTGTACTGCAACATAATCTTGACGTTTTCTCGCAAGGGTAGAAATTCAATATAAAGGACTCAGACGCTTAGTGAGTTGGTTGCTGTAAAGTCCTGAGTAAGATGACGGGATTATGATATGGTTTTGCAGAACTGTAGGAGCACGGCTGTTTTGCTGATTTATTTTTTTTTATTTTATTTATTTTGTCTGCTCAAAAGCATCGTTTCTGTTGTACGTGAGAACACTCTAACGATAACTATTTTGCAACAGAAGCTCGCCAAGATCTAATTAGAACTCACGACTCTGTGCGAGGCCAAAAACACCAAATTTAACACACTGGATTGCAAAGTACTTAAGCAATGCAGTTTACTTTATCTCCGGCATTTTAAAGGGCAGAAGATTTACTTTCCAGAAAAGTGGGTTGCCTACTATAACTTTTACAAGCATTTTAATATTCATACCACAGGAACAAAAGTAACAATACATATATCTTATTATACGTTTTGTTGTGTAGTATCGCTGAGTATTTTTACAAGTTGTGCCTTATTTTGACGAGCACGTTGGGCGAGTCAAAATACAAACAACGAGTAAAAATTCTCAACGATACTACACAACAAAACGTCTAATAAGAGAGTTATTATCCAACACGCTAAATTGTTATGTTTCGCGGATATTTATGGGGATTGTGCAACAGCAGTATGCGAAGCGGAACGGAACTGGAGCGGGAAATCCAGCTAACTGATTGGTCAACGGCAGGAAACCTGTCTAACCGGTCCTCTGGAGTACAATTACCGCGGGATATTTGTAGTCGTTTTGGGCGTTATTTGTACTCTGCGAAGTGCAGTTGGATAATAAAACTCTTTTATATTGTTTTCTGAAAATTTTCTTTACACATCCCAATAACTAACTGTACTTCAATTTCTTTACGCTTAGATTGCGATTTGAATTGTTCGCTAACCTCTGTGATGGGCGAACCAGACCTGGGTTGCTACAACGTAACAGTACTCGGAGATATTGTTAATTGTGCACCTAAAAGCACTAAATTCATGTAAGACTTGTGAGGAATTTATGGCTTTTTATGCGTTCTTATGTCTTTTGGTGAACCTATTTAATCTCTGCCTTGTTGTAGTTTTTAGAAAGGGTGCCTCCTTGGAAAACATGGATGGTTTTTGTTTTCACATGTTGATTATGACACGTGTTCCATAATTCAGGAAACGATCAAAACTAAATTACTTTTTTTTTTTTATTTAATAACAGCACTTTCTCTTCCTTTCTCAAACTCATTAATAATTCAGCAAACTGAAACAAAGGAAATCACAACAGTGAAGGAGGTTTGGATCACTCACTCACTCATCCTTTTCGTCCCATCTTTGACATAAGGCTGCAACAAACCTTCGCCATACAGACCTGTCCCGTGCTTTGGCCTGTGCTTCACCCCATGTAAGACCCATCTCTTCTAGCTCTTCATCACTGTTCTCCGCCAGATGGGGTCTAATTAGCATAAATTTTGACTCTTTTACTTCTACGTTTACTCCTTAGTTTTGTTTCGATTGAGAAGATATATCAACACTCGAGACAGTGTTTCATCGGCTATCCAACACCTCGAATTTCGTCAAAAATACTCCGCTGCGCGTCGTATTTTCAACTCTCTTCTCGGTGTTTGGATATCCTGATGAAACACTGTCTCTCGTGTTTAACATATTACTTCTTCTCCCACCCATATCAATCCTATGACCTATTCTGCTCTCAGGAGGCTCAGTAGTTGGACTATGAATTAGAAAAATACCCTATTTATGTTTTTTTTTTCTGTTCATCTTTATTTCCAGTACAATTTCATCAAGTAACTTAACATATCTTCCTGCTGGAATATTTCATCACTTTAAAGACCTATGGGGCCTGTAAGTCTACTTCGATTTCGTTTATACGTCGCACGTCTAACGTGTTAAAGCCACATTCAATTAAGTACGGCAGAAATGCGACTGTTCACTTATACGCCGCACTTGTGTCGCACTTATTTCAGAATTAATTCTGTAGGGTATGTCGGTGAGCGAAAAATTGTTTCAAATTAGAGTATTCAATATGGCGGACGAAGATGCCGAGCGACGAAGGACTTAAATTTTGCGAAAATGGTCAATGGAACGGGAATTGCAGCAGTAAGTGTTGTAATATGCTCAGCAAAGGCACAGGTTAAAACTCCACCTTGTCCTTGAAAAGAAGTTGGCTGAGCAGATCGCATCTTGCATTTCAACAACACGGTGCATATCGAACTAGTGCGCTTCCCTGACAGGTAGCATTGGTACAAGAATGGCCAAGGATCTTCTTTTTCTTTGGCGGGACCAAATTTACGCAATAGATGCATAATGTATGATTAAATTCGACACCGCAGAAATTCGGCCTTTGAATCGGTGTCGCAAATCTGTCGGATAACATCAGTGACACACTCGGCTATCACCTCGTGTGCCGCTCGTTTGTTCTTACCACATTTTGACGTCATCTGTGCTTTATTAATGCTTTTGAATTTGACAAGGTAGCTTTTCCACGTATGAACAGGGTCCTTGGCCCTTTTATGTCTTACAAGGCGTCTTGGTGCTGCGGTAGGCAAGCATGCTGGTGTTGTTTGTTGTTAAGCCATTTTGCTCTTGGTATAAAGGACGGTCTATCTGCAGGTACCAGAATCTTTGTATTTTTGGTAACTTGGGATTAGTCTTTTTTTGGAGTTGTTTTGTTTTCTGTCTTTTATTTCTTTTGTTCTACGTAAGCTTACGTAATCTGTGCTCCGGTACTCACAGAAGGAACCTCATAAAGACATTAATTTTGTCCAGGGAACGAAACAGACACAGTGACTGTAATCTGTAATCTGTAATCTTTAACTAACTGACAGTAGAACATTAGTCTAGAACATCTATAACACGAGGTTGAATATTTCCTAAAGGTGAAATTCTGTATAGAATGCAGTGGCTCTTTAGTGCTTCACCCAGAGCAATGCGGTGCATTTTCAGAACCTCGTAATCTAAAGTTATTGAAACGCTATTTGCCGCACCAGTCCCTAATTAAACGATTTTCCTTTTATGCGTGCTTTGCCTCACAAACATCGGGTTTGTGCCGTACTATTCCCTCTGCTCCCTTTAGTTTGCGCGCTTTGTTATATTCAGTATTGTTCTCGTATGCACGCTTTGCATACTATTTACTACAGTTCCTTTCACGCTCGCTAACTAAGAAATAGAGAAATGCTCCGCACGGAGAAATCAAACGTTTACTTAAGACCAGAAACAATAGCCAATGATCAAAAGTAAAACGTGAAACTAGCAAATCCTAAACACCCAAAACTTAAGACAAAGGGCTATTATATACAATTGTAAGGAAAAAAAGGCCTAAATAAAACATCCAAAAGTAAAAGCTGACCGAACGATGTTGAAATAACGCAATGTCAATCATGCAGTAATTGTTATTCCCAGCCGAAAGGTCTTCAAGGTTTTTTCATTAACTGTTCTTTCACTGTTTATTTGAACAGAGATTTGGCCTCAAACAATATTAAGTACCTACCTGCAGGAGTGTTTTCCACTCTTCCACTCTTGTTCTCTCTGTAAGTGAAACGTACAATAGTCACAAAACAAAAAGAACAAAATAATTTTAAAAATGTTAGTTATTATCATTTCTGTCGTCGAGGAGGGTTTCTACTAAAATGACCCCTCTCAAAGTATCTGCAGTCTGTGCACTTCATGTACATATAGCAACAATGATTAAAGATGATTTCCAGTGCGTACTGCACAGGCTCAGCACCTTAATGTTTATAACCATTATAACGGCTCACTAGATAGAATGTAAATCGACCTTATTTGTTATGAACCAGATACCTTATCTTTGAGGCCTTTTCTTTTTTCAACATCTTCATTACAGCTGTGAAGTTGTTTCATCAAGTGATAAGAGAAAGAATGAAGCATGAAACTTCAACCGCTTCCCGTACTGGTGGTTGTTTTGAAACCTTAAATTTACCTCATGTAAATAGTTGCAAAATGTTTAGAACTTGCGATATCTTACATAAAGCAAAATAAAAAAAAACACAAGCAGACTCTCGAGTGTGCGCAGTACGGACTGGAAATGATCCGGAATTTATTATTGTTCTTTTCATCACACATCGTTTACTGCTTATTTCTAATTGATGTACTTGTACAACTGACGATGGAGATGTTTCACATGAAACATCTTTTGTTATTTAATTAACAAATAAAGAAGCCTAAGCCGTGCATTACACGGCTGTGATAAAACAAGATGGTCATTTGAGAACACGAGGGAAATGTACAAAACACGAGCCGCAGGCGAGTGTTTTCTACATTTCTCGAGTGTTCTCAAATGACCGGAGTGTTTTATCACAGTGTAATACACGGCTTAGGTTTCTTCATTTGCTTTAAAATATAGATTTCACACGCGCAAGACAATAAAACACGCTTTCACTATGTTTTATACTCTGTTAGAATGTACCACACAAGTGAATAGTACTTTTCGCGCGCTCTGATTGGCTAACTCGGAGGTGATTAGCCAAGTACTATTCACCTCCGAGCTTCGCGGCTCGGTAAATATCCACCACTATTCACCTCCACTTCGGTGAATAATTGTTAAATAAAACATGCGTTTTTGACCAATCAGTGCGCGCGCAGGGTCCTATCTATATTTTAATGTAAGATACATCGTGTGGTGTATGAAAGCATTGCCAAACTTTGTACTGCTAAGAAGCCTTAAAAACAGCAGAAATAAAGCAAAAAATAATGATTAAATTAAACGAATCAAGACTGCTGTGAGTTATTATCACTACGCTTACTCTTATTTAAATAATGTTCTGTTTCAGTGACTTGTCTTCAAATGCTATTACGTCTCTACCAGACGGAGTATTCTCCAATCAGAGATGGTTGTTGAGACTGTAAGTTAGTCGAAGCCCTCTTCACTGCAAAGCCGATCTTGCATTGGTTCTCTCATTTTGATGAAACACACAAAAAAGTTACAAAAGTAAAAAAAGTACTACAAAGAGGATTGCATGGTCAAGCGGAGATGCGAAATTTATCTTCGAGTGTTGAAACTATTACTCAACACGAGAAGATAAATTTCGTATCTCCTAGGGACCATGTAATGTTCTTTTTATAGTGTATAAAATTTTCAGAAGATTTTCCAAAATCAGTCCGGAGGTCAGTTGAAACGTTTCGAACATTTTCCGAAGATTTTCAAAAATTTTCCAAAGATAACCGAAGACTTGTGAAGAAGATCCAAAGATGTTTCGATCATACACCAAGTTTAATGGGGCTCAGTCACGGCATCTTGAGTTATTTTGAACATCGAAAAAAATAACCGTTAAATTGAAGGAAACCTAAAAATAACACTTTATAAAGATAGAAAAACATCAAAGAGATAATAATAAACCACAAAGGAACAAGGATGGTCAAGGATGGAGAAGATTGACACGGATTGCAAATAACAGATTTGAAAAGTTTAGCTAAAGCTTTTCAAACGTGGCTGAGCCCCTGTAAGTGCAGTTATAGGAGGCTCGAAAGGGTTTTCTTTACAATAACTGTCTAATTTCTTGCCCGCTGATTGGCTCACTTTTATCATCAAGAGTACAGACGCACAGCCCTCAACAAACAAATATAACTCTTGTAACAAATGTAACTCTTATAACAAACATAAATCTTGCAACGAATTAAGGTCAACATATTTGACGAGTAAACAAAACTTCGTAGAATATTACGAGGGGCGAAAATGTTATGGATCGACATTTTTCGACTAAAATAAAACAACTAAAGCTATGCTAATAATTTTCTGACTATCTTAAACCTTATCAAATTCCAAACATGGAAACTAAACTTTTTCCATAAAGATTACGCAAGGAAGAGTTGTGTTATAAATGTTATCATTACACTTATTCTTGGTTTATTGTGTGTTACCATAGAGACTTGTCTTCGAATGCTATTACATCTCTACCACACTCAGTGTTTGCCAACCAGAAGACTTTGAATCAACTGTTAGTTACTAGAAGCCCTCTACACAACCAAGCCGATCTTGCATTGGTCCTTTTGGGGATGTGTGCAGCTGTTCAAACACCGTTTGTTGGAGGCTTAAGAAACTAAATAATCCAAAAAAACTCCTGTCTCTTGAAACAGTAGAAGCTACAAGTTACCAGAACTATTAAAAGTTCTTTTAGTATGACAAAAAGAAAATATCTGGTGAAGCAAAACCGTCATCCAATAGTTGTTTATAACTTGTTGTT
>JAHPZR010008644.1:30000-35000 GCA_019787425.1 Platygyra sinensis | reverse complement strand
AATGATAATGATAATGATAATGATAATGATAATGATAATGATAATGATAATGATGACAATGATGATAATGATGATAATGATAATAATGATGATAATGATGATAATGATGATAATAATGATAATAATGATGATAATAATAATCTTGTATAGTGCAGCTAATCATAGGTGCATGCTCTTAAGCGCTTTACAAAAGTCATAAAAACTACAAAATAAAATCAGTATGTACAAAAAGAGATAAATAGAATACAAAATAGTTACTTAAATACTAAAATTAGATTCAATTAGGAATTAGTTGATTAAATAATTTACAGGTCAAAGGCAAACTTAAAAAGATGAATCTAATTGCATTTGGAAGGTTGTTCCAAAGGGCAGGTGTGGCTACAGCGAAGCTGCGATTGCCAAGCGTGCGTAGAGTTTTTATCTTGGGGTTGTTGAAATAGATATCTCGCTGGTTGATCTCAAGCTCAATTCTTCCACGTGCGCACAATGAATATGAGATGATGCATAGCTATGTGGAGGTGCTCAACACCGAGTGAGCTGCAATCATTCCATAATCAACAGGCCAATACCGTTGCTACGCCTGTGTTCTATTCTACCAGTAAACATACACCTTACTCCAAATTGGCCGCCATTATATCATTCTTTTGTTTTATTGCAAATTAGTCCTTGTTACCTCGTTCTTATACTCGAAATTCAAAAGAATATTTCTCCTTAAACGAGCTAGGCAACAAGGGCTAATTTGCTAGTCATGAGCAAAAGACTGTACTAAAATGGCGGCTATTTTGGAATAAGGTGTATGGTTCCCGATATGTCAGAATAACGCGAGGAGTAAGAACACTGGCGTGGAGAAAATCAACAGTTTCTCATTCTTAATTTCACCGGCCGCAGAGATGTCAATGACACAAATCTTTTCATTCGACATATGCAATGAGATTTTCAAGGAAAAAAAGCACCAGAAGATAGTCGCGAATTAAATAATGCTTTATCTTTTTTCAGTACCAAAAAAAAATAGCATTGCCGATTACTGATCAGTATGGGTCGTTAAAACAGTAATGAAAAGACTTCTTCTGGTTGACAAGAAGCTTATTGGCAGTTTCAGCTTTAATTAAGCTCAATGCATGCATTACCTTGATAACCGTGGCGATAAGCTTAATTAAGTGAATTTGGTTTCCCTTAACCTTTCAAGCAACATTGTTAATTAGCAAACTACAGAAAAGCATGGACTTCACAGCCTCCAAAGTAAACAAATAGATCCTGAATAAATTTCAGAGGCAGCGTTTCTGAAACAAAACTTTGGAAAGTTATCGTTGAATCGCGCATGGATTTTGTACTACTCGCAAACTTTTCTAGTGCTTGGTTTGCTGCGTCATCCCAGGCTCCGCTCCTTCTTTCTGGCTTAACTACAGAATACAGGGCCACTTTTTTAAAGATGCATCATTCGAGTGGCTCGGCGGCTCGCCAGTCGCGTTGACTGACGAGCCGCCGAGCCACTAAATTATATACCTCTCTCGTTCTTTAAACACTCAGTGCGACTGGCGAGCCGTCGAGCCTCCGAGCCACTAAATTATATACCTTCCTCGTTCTTTAAACACTTAACGCGACTGGCTACCCGTCGAGCCGCCGAGCCACTAAATTATATACGTTTCTCGTTCTTTAAACACTTAACGCGACTTGCGAGCCGCCGAGCCACTAAGTTATATACCTTCCTCGTTCTTTAAACACTTAACGCGACTGGCGAGCCGTCGAGCCGCCCAGCCACTAAATTATATACCTTACCCGTTCTTTAAACACTTATTAACGCGACTGGCGAGCCGCCGAGCCGCTTCAGATAAAAGACGTAAAAAATGGCCCTGTATTCTGTAGAAAGATTGTTCTATTGCTTTGATCGTATATTCATTTAGCATCAGCAAGTTACGTTTACTGTCTAACCCTAGTTCCATTGGCGGAAATCAGATTGAGAATATTCCACAAGGAGCCTTCTACAAATTGAATGTACCTCAAAGTTCCTCCAGCCGCTTTTCACAAGGTTTTAAAAGGTCATCTCTCGTTCTGTGAGTGCCAGTGATCACCCCACTTTTGAATTTAAAGGAAGAAGTCTTAATCGCATCATAGCCTTAAAGCGTATACTAATGATCTTGAAAATGCTTTATCTAAACCATTAAAGCCACATGGTTTTTCTTTGAATTTGTTATCCTTGTGGTATAGCTTCTTTGTCGGACTCATCGTTCCCAAAGGAGGGGGGCGGGGGAGGTGAGGGCTTGCATATGACAAGAGTGGGGACGCTCACAGTCTCCCGTAGGGGTGTAAATTTTGTATTTTGGTCTCATTTAGGGTGTTCTGGGGAAAACGCCCTTCACATATAGCCCATATGTAGCCGTGAAGGTCTCGTTTAGGGATTCAAGCAAAGAAATACAAAAATGTTTTTAGTATGATCTCTTTTAGGGGCCACGCCATAATTATTCTCCTTTAGGGGTGTGATTCACAATTTCTGACAAGTATCTCGCCCTTTCATTTGCGAAGTCTCCCCCCCCCCCCCCCCCGCCCCCTCCGAACATAGTTCAAGGTTCCGTGGCTAAGCTTCACATGCCGTCCTGATATGGAGTAAAATCAAAATCGCGCGTGAACCAATTAGTGAATACCGAGGAGGATGTAAATCTTTTGCGCCCGTTGACACGCAACCTACCTTCTTATTTAATGTTTTCTGTTATCCATAACTTACTGTATCGAAGATTAACTTATTGATTGACTGGGCTCAAGCGAAATCGTATGTTTTGTTTCCCTGAGACCCTAAAGGTTCCCGGAGACGAAGCCCGGCAAAGGAAACATCAATTGTGATGGGGAAACAAAACTTCCTTTCTCCTGTGGACCAACTTAAGCCATTAGGCGTTTTGTTATGCCTCCCATTTTCTCCCAACTCAAAAAAAAAAAATGAGCAAACTGCGAAAACATTATTTACTTGGATGGCACAAAAATTTATCCGCCGTTTCAAGGTGCACTTTTTGACCAGGTGCGAGTCGAAAGGTTTCTTTTTCCTGGCGTTGTGAACTATGATAAGTGTGGCATGTTCCCCTCCAATCGGTGAATGTATTTCAGTCATGAGGTACAATAATAATTATTAGTGCAAATGCTGGTGATTTTAGAAACGCGTAAGGTTGTGCTAAGAAAGAAAACTCAGTCGGATATTTTGCTGCTAGAGAATTGACCATTTAATTCTTATGCTAATTACATTATTGTTTGCTTATATTTAAGAATGTTCTCAGATAATCCTCTGAAGACAATCGAACCAAGAGCATTCAGATGGGTCAATATCCAATTGGGAATGCATATGTAAGTTCACATGTTGAGTAAATTTCAGCCTTCTGACATGGGACTTCGGAAAGTAGAAATTCTGCCTGAAGGCAATTTTTTGTTCGTGTTTTACACAAGTTCACTATCAGCCAATCGGAACCTCGTCTATTGTCCAGATATCCCCTGCCATATCAATCAACTGAGCTGAATTTGGATAAGATGGCATATCAAGCTAGTATGGTCTCAAAAATACAAACTTTGTCTCAATCAAACCAAACACCCTTCTTTGGCTTCCTTCGAGGAAATCAACAAAAATTTCTCAGACGGTCTACCACGAAGAACTAGGAACGGGTTGTTTACTCTGTCATTTTGTGCATTTTTAGCAATTTTGTAACGTATATCTCGAGGATATAACTCAACCTTCAATTCACTAAAATAATATGCGTTTAGCAGGATATATTTAAAAGCTTTGACCGAGTATTTTAAAAAAAAAGAAAGAAATATTAAGCTTTAAAACGTACTGATTTTAAATCCCATCGTCATCGATTAATGAAACTGTAACTACATGTTATTGAGCTATGGTCATTTATCGTGAATTTCAAGCTATATTTGCTTTTCGAACGATGTCGTCAGTTTTAAATGTTTTGCAAAAGGAACGAATCATTGCCAAGGAAATAGATTGTCCTGGCACAGGAAGTTACTATGGGAATTAATTCATAACAGTTTGTCCATATATATGTTACTCGTATTGGGTAGTAGGATTTTGTCGTCAATCAAATTTATTAACAAGCTTCAAAAGCCTCGCCCAAAGTAAAAAAGAAAACCATGGAGCCGCCTCTATTAGTATTTATATAATATTTTTAATTAACAGATTTTTGCTGCGGACAAAGCTGAAGATATTGAGCTTCGATTCCTTCATTGGCCACAGTGTCCAAGATTCTCGAATGTGACGTATTTTCCTTTCTGTAATAACAACGTTATGTTTTAGAAGTAGTGCTGGAAAAAACATCCGCTAACCTGATACTGAACGTTTATTATATCCTTTTCAGAATGATAAAAGACAGAATAATTACGAAAGTGATATATTTTTCAACTCGGTCAACTCAAGTCACAATACATCTGTCAGTAAATTTTATTTTGTTGTCATATGCTGTACTCTCTAGGGGTCTGTTGATAGTTATCTTAAATACATGAATTAAGCTCCTCGCTTATTCCGAAGAAGCCGTTTCTGGCTTCTTCTCAGCCTTTAAGTTACAATGATGCCTGTACGTTCTCGCTAATCACTAACCCTCCAACATAAAAGCAAACTCGTACACACTCTTTGGTATAAGAGGCCGGGAGGGTAAGAGAACCTTACCTCTGTCAGTGTGATGAGAAACTCCCTTACTCTACCAAATGACAAATGTTTTGTACGCGGTTGTGAATTTAAACGGAAACTGCGTCATTGCAGCTTTTAATAAGACCGGCATCCTTGAAAAGCTGCTTTAGTAATATGAAAGATTTTCATTCTTATCATACTATATTAATTATTACTTACTTTAGTTAGGTAGACTTAGAAATGTTCTTCTAACTTTTTACCGAGTATAAGTATAGGAAATCGTATGAACGCGAGTGCATTTCGTGATATATGGGCACGAGTGATGTTTTTCAAGTTCTCAAAATTGCACGAGCCGCAGGCGAGTGCAATTTGAGAATTTGAAAAACATCACGAG
>JAHPZR010008644.1:12500-25000 GCA_019787425.1 Platygyra sinensis | reverse complement strand
ACAACTCGTCACTAGTAGGCCCGTGGCAGATAATAACATGAAATTTTCCCGCATGAGCGGGTTACCCCCTGAAAAAACTGGGTTGAAGTGTGCGGCTGCTTCCCAAAACCCTTACTCTATTCAGACCAAAACTCTATGATTTTCCCTATTTTTTTCATGTCGTCCAAAAATAAAACGTGATCCTTAGATCAATACACTGTTTCAGACATGCCTAACAATTAGTTCCCTTCTGAGTTCAGATCATTGTGAAAGGCAATGCTAATATCCTTTTACCATTGCTTGGTAGCTTCTTCTAAAATAGACTCAGTTCACGACTAGAGAGCAAAAACCATACTTTAGAGACAAAACCTCGAGACAAAAATGGCCAAAGTCGATACACTATTTCTGATGAAAACAGCCCTTTGCTATTTAGGGCTGCACAGCATATCACTGATATAAGGGAGTGCCCCGGGGAAAGTTCATCTTGCCAGTAATGATCATTTTGGAGATTTATAACAATAGGAGAAGGGAATATGGGAATAAAAATAACGAGATCACAGTGAGGACACGAACCGTGAATGCTTATTTGTTTGTACATTTTTAGTGACCGTAGCATGCGGGCTCGTCCTTTTGACAAGATAGAAGTTTTTTTATGTTTTTACATTTTAAAAATGCTAACACTATACATTACAAGAAGGCCTTTATTCCATAGTCGTGAAATAAAAATACACAAAAATGTCAAGCGTGCGGTTCGAGTGTCCTTACAGTATCACGCCTATTTTTATGATGAGCCTTGTTACTTCGGACATGATTTTATGGATATCCGAATTGAATACACAGAAACCGAACTTTGAGGAAGTAAACGACCTCGTTCCCAGGGTCTCTCATCTTAACGCCCCCTGAAGCGAGCGAGGAGAGACCCTGGCACACGCTCACTCCAAGGGACAGTAAGATGAGAGACCCTGGGAACAAGGTTGCGAAGTAAACTGTCTGAAGTTCCAGCATATTGTACTGTTGGCGTATACGTTAATCCATTTAGAACAGATTTACTTATAATAAAGCCGCTGTGGAGGAATTTCACTAAAACAAAATAACTTTCTGCAACACTTGTCAAATTTCAACAGGTACGGAAACTGATTTCTTCGCTGGACTTCGTGCTTGCAAATGTTTGGAAGGATTTTATCGAACACACATGTTTGAGAAATGTCACAAATGCGTAGGAGGATTGGCATGCAGAGATGACTACGCTTCTTTAAAATCTGGTTATTGGTGGGAATGGCGGAACGAGACACGCAAAGGTCGCTACAGACTTTACGTTGCGAATCTCCTGGCGGTTTTACCAGCATTAGATGCTTCAAGCGTTCAGTACCCTTTTCCGATCCCAATGCCTTACAGGTGTCCAAGGGAAGAGTCGTGCCTGGGTGGTCTGGATTCAGTATGTGAAACTGGTTACCAAGGTCCACTCTGTCAGGTTTGCAGCTCAGGATACTATACGCAGTTACAAACGTGCACGCAGTGTCCTTCGAAGAAGTGGATCGTGGGACAGTTGTCGATCATTGCAGCTATAGCAATTATGATTACTGCAGTTTCACTGTGGACAAGTAAGAGAAAGAAAAGGAAAGGAGAAAATTATTCCTTAACAGACATGTTCTTTTCCAAACTTAAGATCGTTATTGGCTTCTATCAGGTCACTCATGGCGTACTTCAAGCTTTCTCGTACATAAAATGGCCTGGCTCCCTGCAAGTAATCGCGAAATATTCAGAAATACTCCAGATGGATGTACTTCAGATTGCACCGATGGGCTGCCTAGTCAGTGAGTTTCAAGTGAATGCCTTTGGAAGTTTACTTGCGATTATGGTAATAAATGCTACTGCCATCAGTATTTCTGTTGCCGTGTATGGAGTGCGTAAAGCAGTAATCTTATGGAATCCAAACCCACAGAACGATGAAAAGTCGCGATCAAGAAAAATTTCAGAAACAAAAGAGCTTGTGTTCAGGAATTTGTTCTTCTTCTTGTACGTGACATACCTGAGTACGTGTGCCCAAACAGCCAGTGTCCTGCCAATAGCCTGCCAGAAACTTTGCCGTGATGATAAAGAAGAATTCTGCCTTAAGTACATGAAAGCGGATTACAGTATAGAATGCCAAGGCAAATATTACAACTACTGGCTCATCGTGGCCTACATCTCTACAGCGTACATCATTGCACTCCCGGTCTTCTCATTCATTGTGCTTTGGAGGAAACGAAGAGCCATGGTAGCTGCCGACGAACTTTATGTTCCCGGCACCGACATGGAATTGGTCTCAGGGTTACGCTTTCTTTTCGAAAACTACGAACATCGCACGTGGTATTGGGAATTAGTTGAAACGTCTCGTAAAATAATCCTTACATCTGGGCTGATTCTTGTAGGGGAAGAGAGCAGGTCCTACATTGGTTTGGCATGGGTCATTGCTGGGATGTACGGAATTGTATTCTCGTGGATGAAACCCATACGAGATGTAACCGAGAACAGATTAATGGCCACCTCCCTTGCTGTTACTGTTTTCAACCTTGGTGTTGGAGCTGTGAGTAGAATTCCCGCGGAAAATATATCAGTCTCCATCGGCAAGGACATGGACTCAGTGCTATTCAAGATTTTGGTACTTGGAGCAAATACTTTGGTTATTGGCTTACTTGTAGGTAAGATAATAATACTATTAGCATGTGGATTGAAGTTATGAGAAGATGTGCAAACGATCATTTGTTCTTGATATTTAGAGCGGGGTGGGCTGAGGAGTAGAAAAGATATAATACCAAGCTTAAAGCATTTCAAACGTTTAAGACATAAATCCTTTTATTGTGCTGTCTCCAGCCAAGACAGAAAATTATCCTATATTTTGGGGAGATGTGTTAAATTTGGGGAGCAGGGACGGTGCAGTGACGTGGTGAGAGCGTTTGTCTTCCACCAATGTGTCCCGGGTTCGATCCCCGGACCCAGAGTCATATGTGGGTTGAGTTTGTTGGCTCTCTACTCTGCCCTGTGAGGTTTTTCTCCGGGTACTCCGGTTTTCCCCTCCAGTGTCCAAAAACCAACATTTGATTTGATTTAATTTCATTGTGGTTGATTTGACTTAGTTTCTCCGATCAGTAGAGTGTTGTAATTACTTATGATGCTATGCCAAACTGCTTGATTTTTCGTTTATTTCAGTCCAGTACTTAGTGTTCATGTATGGATACATCAAAGAATGGCGCAAAAATCCGCATTGGTCCTTCTCATGCTGTCTGGCTTTGCTTCTTCCTCTCAACGATTTGCAAGGAGAATTACGTGGATTTGCCGAAGCAAATGATCTTAAAACCCAGGTGGAAATCGAGCAAATTGAAAAGCCTAGCATCGTCTCTGCCGTGCAAGACAGTGGAGCTATCGATGTCACTCTCGAGGAAGGTGATGATGATAACAGGAAGATACAAGAGGAACATCAGCAAGATGGCGCCTACAGGCACACAAGACGTCATCAAGGAACCCAAACAGAAATACGTTCGGTTCCTATCACTGGTGTCCTCCATGGGCCAGTGAACACTTCAAATGGAGAACTGAAGTGAGTAATAAGAGCTGGGTCGTCCGGTGTTCGTCAGTCAGTCCGACAGTTAAGTAGTTCTTTACTTACCATAGAAAAATATCACGTGAGGAGAAATACTTGTTCAAATTCTATTGAACCCCAGATCGAGTACAAGTACTTTTTCATTTAAACTGACGTGGCCGGATACACAGGCTTTCTACCCTCTGGCTCCCTTCACGCTGAATGTGAGAACAAAAAAATTAGAAAACGAAATTGTACAAGAAATTTTGTTGGCGAAATTTTGTTGACGATATTGACGGATTGGACGAAATTTGTTTCTCTGTGGGAGTTTCGTTTATAGTACCAATCTGAGAAAATTTCGTCAATGTTGTTCACAAAAAAAATTTAGAAAATAGACATCACTTTCGGGGTAGAAGAGTCCAGAAAGTTGGTGAATTTGATGAAAACGAGGAGTTTGGTGAAAGTGGCAAACCTCACGAAATTTCGCCATGGCTGTAATTGATTAAGGGCGCGTTCGTTTGGGATCAATCCGGAATAAGAATAATTGGAATAATACACCTAATTCCAAAATGGCCGCCATTTTAGTATTCTTTTGTTTACTTGCAAATTAGCCCTTGTTGCCTCGTTTAAACCGAAAATATTCTTTTGAATTTCGCGTTTAAGAACGAGGCAATAAGGGCTAATTTGCAAGTAAACAAAAGAATACTAAAATGGCGGCCATTTTGGAATAAGGTGTATGCGAGTAAGCGTTTTGTTTGGGAGCTATTCTCATTTCGGAATACCTGGATTTCCATTCCGGCTATTCCGCTTCTGGGAGCAGAATAGCCGGAATATACTCCGTAATATATTCTTATACCGGAATATCCCAAACAAACGTGCCCTAATTTTATGAGTGAATAAAGATGACTCAAAGAGATGGCCGCCAAAAAGCTAAGGAATATGGCAAACACGATGAATTTGTCGAAAATGACAAATCTGACAAAGATTCGTCAAGGCGGCTGACAAAATTATTGAAGTAAGTAGAGATCATTTGGCTAAAAGGGCCCCAGAAATTTGACGAATGTAGCGAAAAGTTTTGCAAAAGTGGCAAATCTGAAAAATTAAATTTATTCAGTCTTGTTGACAAAATAATACAAGTAAGATAAGACAAGATAAAAACTTTATTAACGTGTCAAAATCTCTAGCGTACAACGTGCGCTAATTGGGGACACCTAAAGTACCTAGTGTTAAAATGTGAACAGACATTCGTTGACTAGAAGGGCCCCAAAGCCGGAACGCAGACAAATGTGGCGAAAATGAGGAATTTCGAGAGAGTGACGAATTTTACAAAGCTTCAAAATTATACAAGTGAATAAACATTTTAAAGTTGACGAAAACGACGAATTTGGCCAAAAGTGGCACATTTGATGTTCTTTTACTAAGCCTTTTCACAAAATTGGTCAAGTTAATAGACAATTTACAAGTGAATGGAAAGGGTTTGTAGAAAAGAACCATGAATTTGGAATAGTTGATAATGCCTTGACATACGCTTTCCATTCGGATCCACCTAGGTATCACGCTTTAGGCATCGTTCACACGTATCCGGATACTTTTGAATCCGCAACTTTTTCTTTCCGGATAGGGCCTCAGTCCAGGTGCATATTGCAAATTCAACGGCTAATCAGGATATCTTCAAATCCATGAACATTCACTTGGTTTGACGAAATTTCGCGAAATCTGCCAATAATTTCATTCATGTGTGCATTTCTGGTAATAAGTGCAATATAGTCATAGGTCGGCAAGCCTTCAATAAATATATGATATTGGCCGGCCGGGAGGTCCGTCTAGTGACAAATTTGTGACCGAGGTCACAGTTTTTCACTATAAGGACCAACCCTAAGCTGGAAATAGCATGTTTAGTTTTTCATCCTACGGTAAATTGGGGTTTGTTTACTCAACTTTGTTATTGAATCATTTTACGTGCCGTCTAATAGCGATTTGTAAGAAGTATTCGCAACGAGCGAGAAACTCAGATACTAGTCAAAGAATAACCTCTTACTAACCGAGCTCGGGGGCCGTACTGGGGAATATTGGCCCCGGGTCGTGGCAGTACGAACCGAGCGAAGCGAGGTCCGTACAAAAAACGACCGAGGGCCAATATTCCCCAGTACGGCTTGAGCTAGCTAGGTTAGTAAGTAGTTTATTATATGGCACTCGGTCAATGCTTGTTTTGAATTTGCCGGCTTTCGAAAACAAAAAAGTACACAGCCGATGACCGTTTCCATGGAAACGGTCCGCATGGCGAAATCCTGACCAAGAAAGAACTAATCAGAACGTTCGAATTTACCTTGCCATATAATAAAGACATTAAAAAAGAACAGATTTATTTTGAAGTATTTCGGTGAAACCGAACGAAATATCCCATGCACTTTTAATTGCGCTTTTAGCACTGAGAAACTATTTTTTACATTTTTGTCATGATTCCAGATCAGGAAAACAATAGTTTTGATTCTTATGTTAGTTGCATGTATTTCATTACGAATTGTTTTTCAGGTGTGGCATTTCATACAAAGTTTGAAATTTTCTATGTTAAAACATTTCTGTCAGTCGGTGCGAATCACTTGAAAATAAGATTTTTCTATCGACAATTCTTCGTTTTCATGTGACGTCATAATTTTCCAAAGTTACAAATTAGCAATCCTACTGCCGTTTAAGTGTCATCAAACATAAAAACTTATCAAAGCTTGGCGTTTTACGACATTTAAGCTCGATAGGTTTCCTCATTTTCTTATAGAGGGCATTTGAATTTTCAAGTTTATGCGTTGCGTGACATTAACTGGCGGTCCGAGAAGGATCACGCGTAGGTCAAAAGAGCAGTTGCCGCTTACGTTTTTGGTAACTGAACAGTTCTTGCACTAGAAGAAGTATTACTTTCAATGTCTCAGGACTCTAGAGTAATAATTTTTCGTTTCAGTGGCAAAACTCAATGACAGATGTTTCTGTTGGTTTCCGGCCGCCATGTTGGTGCCCCTCGGAAGGGCACCAACATGTCGTCCCCATACAAAGCTCTATAAATTTAGGTGAAACTGTTTACCGAATAACGCGGCAATGAAAACCCGCACAGACCTAAATCTCGGCGATGTTTTTTGTCTATCAATTATCTATCATATACCTGATTCTTGAGTTAATTTATTGAATGGTTACGATTTTTATTTTCGATGCAAACCACCAATTGGAGAGCAGAGAGCAAGGAAATTTGCTAAGTGTATTCCCCCAAAAATTCGCTTAAATACAGCGAAGATCAGAGAGGCCTAGGTAAACTCGTCTGAAATTGACTCATTTTTAACCTAAAATTGAATTGTCCGCTGGGAAAAGCACAGGATTACGCCATATTACAGCCCTAGCTAGCCACAAACAACTAAGCAAGCTCCAACAACTTCAAAACACTCAATTAAATTTACTAACAGCGACTTTCCTTGCCATTTAAAAGTGAATAAAGATGAACTTGCGTTGATTCAGTTAATCGTCGATAAAAGTGTAAAAAAGACAAAAAAATTGACGATTACCGCTAAAATAGATCAACACGACAATTCCGCGCGCCTTGAGCGGACAGGGTGGGAAAATTCCGCTCGTTCCCGGAAACAGTCAGATCGCAGGAATTGTTGCATTGAATTCTGCCTGCTCACCAGCTGAGAAAAAAATGAATGCTTTTATCCATCAACTTGACATTTATTTGTCTTAAACAAAAGCTAACTTTTTCTTCTAGGTGTCAGGAGTCCATCCAAACAAACAGGGAGAACAGTATTGACAAGGAAGAAATGAACAACTCGAAAGACCGAGCTGGAGAAGAAGCCACCAATAACACCAAGTAGTTTCTAAAACAGTCTGTTCAGAAATCAGTTAATTTATAATCAGTTCTTTAATCAAGTCAGTTAACGAAAGCTTATATTATTCAAGGAGAGGTCAAGGTTCTTAATGGAAACTCTAATCTGCTTTTTAAAGAACTTGTCCTTACTTATATTATGTCAGTTGACGCGAAAATGTGTTGTAATCAAATGCTGTTTAAATGTCTTTTTGCTTTTGTTAGTGAAAAATATAAACATTGTTTCAATTCGAATGCCATTACGAAGTTAGTAAGACGAACGGAAGTCTTTTCGCTGCATTTAAAATCCAGTGGACAGCTAGTACTCAAAGCTAGCCATGAGATCCAGCGTTCCACTTCAATAGTGTATTTCAATTTTTCCCTGCTGGTAGCGGAATAAAGGGCGAGGAGAAGACTGTTGACGGTCGTACGAATATAGTGAATGTGAGGGGTGGCTTTCTTATATTGTTTTAAAAGTCTATTGTAGTGTCATAACTGGCACGTGATCATCACGAAAATCAAAAATATTTTGATGTGGTACGGATTTTTCCATCCCGTTAATGCGGTCAGTTCTGTGTGGCGCGTTGTTTATCGGATTAAGCGGATTGCACCATTTCCTTCTCCACCTTCTGTCACTGTAACCTTATTTATAGTCATGTGTACACCTTTTGGAAAGGAAAAAGGAGAAAATGTTTATCTAGCAATTGCATAATTAATGTATTTTATCTTAGAGATGTTTTCAGCCGAGAGTCGTAAAACCAAAACCAAAGTAATTACTCTAGCCAATCATAAAGAACACAGACAATACAGTGAACCAATCAAAACTCAAAGTAATTGTATGTAGCTGATGAACTCGAAGCGCGGGAAGATTCTCGGAAACTCGTCACAATTGTTTTTGGTTTTACCTCTGATTGGATGAAAAATTAGCGTGTTTTTTTAAGCCAATCGTGGAACGTAGAAAGTGCAAAACCAATTGCTTTTCGACACTCAAGCGATAACCGCTCTCATGCCAATCTATTTATCACGTGTAGTATTACATATAATCATTGTACACGAGGAAATAAAAAGGCCTTCAAAGCTAATTCTTGTTCTATTTTGTTCCTTTCACGAGCTTTTCACGAATTACCCCTTTTTTAGTTAATCGTATGAATGCAAGTGCAAGTAAGAATTTCTCCCACGAATAGTGGTTCTGGAAATTCTCGCAAAACTGCACGAACCTTTAATCGAGTGTAATTTGAAGGATTTTTTTAACTTCAAGAGTAGCGTAAATCTCTCGAAACAATCAGGAGTCGAAAGCTAACCATTGTAAGCGTAATTTGTCACCACGATATCAAAAGGTAAAGGCGAGGGAAATTAATAGGCTCTATATTGGAATTTTGATAAGACGGAAGTTTAAATCTGATTTCCCAGTTTCACGTCAACTGTTGGCAGTCTGTTTTTTTCTCTCGAAAAAGCCCTTTTCACGGTTATTTTTGCTAATTTGTATTACAATAAAATCTAGCATGTATGCGAGGCAATTCAGTCGGGCTATTTTGTATTTTGTTCTGACGTTTTTTAATCAAGGTCGCCTCACCCTAATTCGATTGACATTGCTCAAACACTCTGCTTAAACTAAGAATAACAGAAAGACCGAACCTGTGAGCTGCATGGTTTTCTCATTATGTGTTGCTTGGCCGTTCCGCTTGGAAAAGAACACAACGTTTCACTGTTTGTTCTAAAAGAACCCGCCATTGTAGCTGAGGCACGACATCAGGCAATACAAAAGAGTACACTAAACGGAATAGAGTGTGTGCGCGTGACGTCATTTAAGTCTCAAATCCAAAACTAAAGAGCCACTAAAGGTTTTATTATCATCGGGCACAAGAGTTACTGAATTTTTATCTGTTTACAACTTTCCAGCTCATTAGCGTCCTTCGTTTGGAAACCAGCGTATTTTGAATTTCGAAGTTATGGCGATAATCAGTAGTGTGAGTGTAAAAGCAAGACTGTCAGGGGGAGACGACCTCTCCAATGGACAAGTTCTTTTCTTTGATAACGTCTCCTTTATTGCTCTTGGTGTTCCGTTAACTGCAAGAGCTATTACACTTCTCTACGAAATGATTGTGCTCTCGAGCGCTCTTTTATGCCGACCTGAACGACGCTTGTCAATCAAGTATCAAGCTTAGGCACTATCTTGATTTTCATATGCTCAAACAGTTATACTATACCCTTATTTATCCAAACTTAAACTATGGTCTTCCCAGCTGGGGCCGGTGCTGCTTACAAAACAAAATTACATAAAATCTGCACTAAGCAGAATAGATGTATACCAAGCATGTTCTTTGCTAATGGCAGAGAACATGTTACCCCCTAATATAACCTTCTTGGAATCTTAAAATTTGAAAAATCTACAGACTAAAAGTATCACTCTTTGAATATAAATTTAAGAATGACAAAAGTAACACCCTAGCTGTACTACTGAATATTCTTACACTTGCATCAGAGATCCACTCATACAATACCAGGTATGCTTCAAATCAATACTTCTTTAAGCCATCAGTATGCACTTATTATGGTACATCTACATTTAAATTCTCTGCAACAAAAATCTGGGAATCTGTCCCGCACTAGAATTTAAATGTTTTCCATACATGCTCTTCAAAAAGCAGTATAAGAGATTCCTATTGAGCACTCAAAACTGACCATAATTTAACTGCTAGCTATATAAGATAATGATGCACAATATGTAGGACATCATTTTCGTCTCCTTTATTCTAGCTTGTCTTTCGTCTCTTACAGAAATGATATCGTCTTTGTGGTAGCTATTAATTTCAAATATACTTAACATGCGGCCAACGCCAACTTATCTCTACACATGACAGTGACCAACTCGAAAGCTCATTGGCTACTTTGGTCACTGTACACGATTAATTAGTGCTTTTTTTCTAGCTAACATTTTGTTTGTATTTTATACCTGTATTATTGTAAACTATGTTATATTAAGTTGTATCTCGTCTGTAAACAGTGTGAAATAATAAAACTTGAAACTTGAACTTGAACTGACTGACACCTTGGCTTGCATAAGAACTTACACAGCCCTCGCACAACGGCACTGCGCTTGCGTACGAGAATCATTACCATATTTTACTTCGACCGAATACGAAAGTCGAAATCTTTTTCATTTCCCATTTTCTTTATGATTGCAAAGGAATCTGGCCAAAATAAAACAACGAGAGCAATATAAACATTACAGAAAAGGTCTTTACAGAATAGAATGAAAATATTGTTACGGCAATGTACAGGAAAAACTCAAATTAAGATTGTTGTACAATCGTTGTCAAACAACAACTAAGGCTTATTTAACGAAGAAGAAAGGCGGCCCTATTGGTTCGGCCTTTTCCATATTTTAATATTTAAGAAACCAATAACTTTAATTACGGGAACCCATACACACAGACTAATGTGTTACAAAGTTCTTATGAATTAAACCGACGTGCGAGTAACACCTCATCTTATCTTATTAGTGTGTTACTAAGAGACATAAGTCCATCCTGTAGCCTTCGTTGAATAAGTAAGGTCTGCGGGGTTTTTTTTACATTTAGAAAAAGAACTTTAAATTTAAGAGTAAGACTGACCATCACTAACAATAAATTATTCCAGGAAAAACGGTAAAGTACGAACATATCTCAGCAATAAGCTTAAATACGATAAGCTTAACTATTTAAAAAATAACCATTCTTATTAAAATGACACCAGCTACGAAACTTAATGAAAATGTTCTCTTTTTAGGTGATTTTAATCTAGCAACATGCAAATTAAATGTTTACTGAGTTCTTTTCCATTAAGAATTTCTAACAACCGTTCTCCTAAAAAATATTCAATTTTTGTTCTCTAACAAAATAAGCTTAGATAGCGTCTGTCGAAAAATATACATTTATCTCGTGATTTTTAGCTTTTTTAGGAGTCAAGTTAGGAAAGTGAATGTGCAAATGTGTTTTTTGGCTCGGTTAAGAAAATCATGATCAGTAGCCTAGATCTCCAAAGTAAGTTCCAGATGTTTACACTATTTACCGGCCGCCATGTCGGAGCTCGAGTAGCAAGGAGGTCCTCCAACATGCATGGCCGCGCCATACGAAGCTCTATAATTTTGCGCGGAACATTTCGACGAATATCTCAACTCAAGAGACCATGACTTCAATTTCTCTAGCTCAACTTTAGGACAACTCACACATCTTAAACTCGGAGAACTGTCTTCTTTATTTATCGTCTACAATGCAGCTGTAATTCCTTCAGTGACTTTATCCACTTGTTATTTTATTTTTTTATTTGCTTGTCAACGTACACTCTCTAGATATACGAACTTTCTCTCGGAACGACCCAACGTCGGAAAGACAGGTTCCTTTCTGCAGGACTGAAATTTTAATATCCCCTTCGGGCGATATTGTTCAAACCTTTTTAGCGAACTAGAAGAGTGAAAAAACAAGAGCAGACATTCTTTTTAACAAGAATATTGTTTTACCCGACTAGGCTGAATATTCATAATTATGTTTTTGCCGATTTTAGGCTGAAAATATTATTGAGAATATTGCAGAAATGTTATATCAGAATCGAACATACGGCTACAATGCAGTAGTTATTGTTTTGTGGCTGGTTTTGCCGTTTAGACAAAGGAAATATTTTAAACAGTTTAGTCAAAACCTGATCTATGGTATTTACAAATTTTTAAACTCAAAAAACATCTTTAAAATTTCGCAAATTCCAGCCCCGATTTTCTTTTAAGTATGTTCTTTTTTAAAGGAAAGAAAACAATGTATATTTGTGAGTCGTTTTGCATGTTGTTACAAAACACGACAGTGGTTGTTAATAATGTTTACAACAGCTAAAATTATTACAACTATATATTGCGACAGCACGTTGACAGATTGTCATGAGACCTTGAGTGGCCTGATAAGGTTTGTTTGAAAAGGGAATTTGAAGATGTCTTCGAACTTCGGTTATTAGGGGCACTTCAAGCGAAAATGAATTTTTGTTTAAAAAACATATATATATGCTAATAAGGGAACAAGCGGATTAAGAACACACAGGCTGAAATTTGATCAAAAACGTACCATATAAATAAGAACACATTCAACCTGAAAGATG
>JAHPZR010008644.1:5000-7500 GCA_019787425.1 Platygyra sinensis | reverse complement strand
GGGCCAGACATCTGGGTTATTAACCAAGCTTGTTCGGTCGGTCAAGGTGGCTGAATATTGGCCAAGTTCTTTTTTATGCGTGTTTATGGACAGAGAGGGCGTAGAGAAACGAGGTCAATATCCAGCCATCTTGACCCAACAGGTTTGGTCAAGAAAGAAATAATTATAATATGCATGGAAAACACTATTTTCTTCCAGAAGTTTCCATTTTTTTACATTGTCTGACTGCAGTAAAAATTTTAAAAAGATTCCATCCTGACCGGAAAATTTTCGCGCGAACGTCCTTAAGGCCAATGCCCGAAAAATGACACCCTGTTGAAGGGAAAAGCAAAAACCGAGAATGGCGTGGAAGGTTCAATTTTATTTCGTTTCTGTAACATTGGTAGTGGGCTAGTGTTTAGTTGGGCATTTACACGCTGCAATTTTACTGCTGACACACTTTAGCTTAGGTAGAGGTATACGTAGGTACTTTATCTAAGGAACACACCGGCAACTAATGCCAACAGGGGCAAATATGATACCCTATTTAAACCTTACACTATCCCGTGGGACTACATATCCCATATATGGAAGCACCCCCCACCCATCCTGGGTTGACGGAAAGATGAACAATACTAGTTTGAGGGGCGGTAAAAACAGAATAAAGTTAGAAACGATTAGACACGTTGTAATCTTGATTTCTGAATGTGGCGACCTGTGGCCGTCTTGGCCGTAGGGGTGGCCGTATAAATTAGTCCAATCTAAAACTCCCTATAAGGGAGTTTTAGATTGGACTACGAGTACGAGATTGAGTACGAGTACGACTTTTCAATTCTAGTTTTCCGGTTTCACATTATCACAACACATACCCATTTCATCTCATGAGCCACTCTCTCTACCTAGAACCAACATGAAAAACGAGGGCTCTGAGAACGTCACTGGTTTGAAATTCGAAAGTCGTACTCGTACTCAGTGTCGTATTCGTAGTCCAATCTAAAGCTCCCTATATTATTTGAGCGTCGCGCCGGGACAAGAAAAAGTGGCCGTAAATAACGAATTGGGTACCGTGAGGCTGCGGTCCAACCTTGTGCCTCTGTTTCAAAACGAGTCCTCGTGGAAACTGAGCTTGATTTGCATGAAAATGAACATGTAGGCGGACGGTTTCGAACGAGGACTCGTTTCGACACAGAAGTGAAAGGGAACTCGGAAATTCACTGTTCGTTTGTCCTAAGATTTAACGTGATCTGCTCGCGAAGTCATGCGAGAAGTTATTTTCTAGACTACTGTAGACTGTTTGTGTTGTGTTCTGACCCCCAGTCCCGCCCCAGAATATTAAGTGCCACCAGACAGGAGACATGAGTGACATAAAACAATCAACGCTCGTATCTGTAATTTTAAAAAGTGCATTTAAATTTAGCAGCTCACATAAAAACCTGCGGATACTTCGTACATGTGCCTCATGCTGAGAAAATGCTTTTTGTTCTACCACAGGGAAGACACACAGATGAGATGGCAGTGGCCTTTATTAAAGGCACTGGTTGTCATCGCTTTGTCAATATAATGATCATTTAGAAAATGGAAATAACATTCTGTAGCCCGGACAAATGTTTATCACAGCGTCTTTCAAGTAGTGTCCGCAAAACTCTGCTAAGTACAAATATTTTTGTTTGACCTTTCTGCAGGTGCGTTATTGAACGGGGTTAGTGATTATGAGTTTCTTATTATTGAACGAGTTAAGCGAATGAGTGATCGAAGTTAAATAAAAATAATAATTCGGTAACGCGAGACGCTCGCCAATAAATAAATTATTCCAGGCATGAAACAGTTTTGCAAATAAAAATCTCTTGACTACATGTATGCGTAAACATGGGTGACCATTCTGCAAACACCAGATCACGATAGGAATTGTCTAAGTTAGTTTTATTGTTCAGTCGACAACGAAGCACGTTACAAGTTCTATTTTTACCTTTCTTTTAAGAATATTTTGCGGGGAATCTTTTATATTTATGTTGTAAAGATCTACATATTAGAAGTGATACGCGTCAGTGGTCAGGTCAAGAAGGTGGGGCCGCTTAAAAATTCCTTTGTGAGTGCATATAAAGTGCATGCGCTGGTCTGTGTCCGCTGCCGGGCGTTTGGCGGTAGTGAGTTTCTGCACAGCGATCTGAATTCTGCATTTACATTTCTGAACTCCAACAGCTCTTTTAACAGGTATTGCTTGACCTTTTACTGCAAGCGCTATACGTGTGTGTGTGATGATAGCGCTGTGTTGGTCTCTGCAGAAAGATGAACTCTGTCCATCAAACGTGACTACGTGACTGCCGAAATCAGCTAAGGCGTTGTTCAGAACGTTCGCTAGTTCGAGAACATTTCGCTTACCAGCCTTTATACAGTTTCGCATTGATTGTGTACTTTTCGTTTCAGGATGCCTTACAAGCAGTGGTACGAAGATCTTGATCAAATCAAGAGTCGTTGCAGGGGCGGGAAGCTTTTCGAAGACCCCGAATTTCCTGCCATCGAT
>JAHPZR010008643.1:32500-85144 GCA_019787425.1 Platygyra sinensis | reverse complement strand
ATTGGAGTTTCGCGAACATTTATATTGCTCTGTTCCTATTATTGGCGGGCGCATAAGCAGAAAAATTATTTAACCTCTAAGTACAGCAATTCTTAAGGCTTTCTAAGGAACTTTGTGAATTCAAGGAAAAACCGTGCCAGTATTTGCGCCGAGTCTAGAATACTTTTTCATGCTGTTATGCTACTAGCTCTGACATCTCCACTGCGAGGGAATTTGATTAGGTGGGCAGACATATTGACGGATTCTTACTGGCGTAAAAATTTATTGCTCTAGTTCTAATTATCTCGGTAACGGGGCAGTAGCAAAAGTTAAACGAATTGGCTTAACCTTCAAGTACTACCATGCTAAAGCTTTCTAATGAAGAACTTTGAATGTCAGTTAAAATCGCGGGGGGCATATGGTGGCCCGGAGATAGAATAGTTTGGGTCTGCTGATTATGCACTAGGCTTGCGGAATCTCCTCGAGGGGATATTTGGGGGATGGTTGGCAGATCAATTGCTATTTCTGAGGCGAAAATTTATTGCGGCTTAATTCTATTATTGGGCGAAAAGAAAAGAATTGCTGCTTAAATGCTAGTTCAAGTAGCAGGCATCATCTGAGGGGCTTTCTAATAGAACTTTGAATTCAGAAACCGTCCCGTCATTGGTCCCGAGTAAAGAATATTTTCTTTCTGTATGCACTGCGCTTACCTGTTCTCGAGGAATTTAAGTAGCGATATAAGTCATTGGATGTTATCAGCAAGATTTCTTGTCTCATTGTTCCTACTGCATCGTGCGCAACGAGAAAAATGTATGCTTAACCTTTAACAGTATGCGACTAATGCTAAGGCTTTCTAAGGAACTTTAATTTTCACGAAATCCTCCGTAGTGTTTACATGCCCGCGAGGGAATATTATATTACGTGCGAGGACAATTGGATTCGGGTCGCCACATCGATGGAGGCGTATGACATCTCAAAATCCTCAGTATCCAATGCAGTAATGAATTAAAAAAACAGTAGCCTTCTTCCTCAGTCCCGGCGCGCCTTTAAATAAGTGTAACAGTTCATCCAAAACAAAGATGTCTCGGTTATAGTATGACAAGGTGAGGGGTTCCGACCGTAAGAATTATTTTGAGAAAGAAAAGTGTCTGAAGCGACTTGTATGTTTTATTAAAACGGTGTACTTTATCCAATCGAGAGAAGGGGAATAGGAGTAGGTTTATAAGCGACTAAATCACGTTGGTTAAGAACTGGGCATGTGGAAAATGGACTCATTAAATTGTTATATTAAGCCAAAGCGAAGTAGTCTATGCATAAATTTATGACGTTTATTGAATAATAACAGCATTGGAAATACCACACGGCGAAATAGTTATACAGATAAGCTTAAAGTCTTGACGTCGTCGCGTACCACCAATTGTAACGCTGGGAACTAGTTAGCTGCGTTTACAGTTTCTCTAGACAGCCTTGGCTCGCGCCCGAAAACGGGGCACGATATTCTGTACGGGGCTATTTGTGACTTTGTTTCTGGTGCACGAAGTCTTTTTGCCTTGATCTGTTTGCCTTATCTCTTGGGCATAATTATTATGCAACATGCTCCATATCCTCTGTGATCGGCGTTCCTTGCTGTTATTTACAGTATTGTCTTCGGGGGGGGGAAAAATTCTTGATGTGCTCGCTTGTTCTGTGAACAATAGCTCTCTGTCATAGCTGGCAGGCCTTTCCCTGTTGTTTTTCCATACGCGCTTTTTTACGAGCTGATGATTTGTAGAATCTCAGGGCATCTCTGTCGTACGTATATCGTTTCTGGCTGGGCCAGGATTTGCTCTCTGTTGGCAGTTGCATTACGTATTTTTTATGTAGGCGTGTCCTGAGCAAACAACTATGCTTGTATAGAGTCGCGCGCGGCCTTGGTTGAGAATTGATTGGAGCAATTCATCTTGGTGTGCGTCTAGAATTAAGTGATTAAAGAACTTCTAGAATCACATAACTGTTTATACTAGATTGCACATGACAAATTTATGTGTATCATATTAAGATTTTCCTATCCGCAGGAACTCTTGGACTTCTTTCAGGTAAGGTTATCTTTGGAGATGCTTCCCGACTTTTTGACGTGCTGGCGGGCGGGAGCATCCGGACGGATCTGTTTCTACTGTCGTCGTGATCCGCTCTCTCTCTGCCTTTCTTGGCGGTTGAGCTGCTAGTATCAATCCCTCTATGTCCTCTTTCTTCCTCTTGGCACGGCTCCTCTTACCTCCTCCTCCTCGAACTAACTTCCTCTATCTATGTTTTCACAGTTGTTTCTTCACATCGGGACCAAAATATCAGCCGTGTTGTTACTTGTGGCCAGACTAGTTTCCACGGAAGGGATAATACAGCGCACAGAGTATTTCCTGAGGAACGCCCACTATTCATATGGCGCTTATAAAATTCCACTGAGATGCTAATTAGGGATGAGTGATTTACTTTCTCCAAAGCTTTTTCCCCCATTCACTTGGTTGGCTATTAGAACTATGAATGGACGTGTATCAAATGTGACCGAACGACCGATTCGGGTACGACAGGTCGCTGTATTTACATCCTCGCCTAGTGAGACAGGAAACGGTCGTGATTTAGAAGTCACGCTCTTGACTCACGAAGATTGATTCGTGCCTTGTTACGAATTGCTGCATCGTAAGAATGATGGGCGCATTTCCGAAGTTCACTTTGCATTAGCCTCTTTTTGCAGCTCGGAGTCTTGTGCTCATCGCTTTCATATGGAAAATGGTGTTTCGTGGCATTCATGCAAATTACTACTCATTTTGCATATGAGTTTAGGATGAGAGCACTGCTTAAGTACAATCGTTGAAAAGAGGCTAGATAATATTTCGGTGTAAATGACCTATTAGAGAAAGAAGGATGCTTGATCACGCGATGTAATCAAAAAAAAAAATAGATGATATAGTTAAAATTCATCAACTTTAATCATTTCGGTCTGCATTTGTAGAGCACGTTTGCGTTGGGATAGGTAGGGTGAGTACGAGAACCATGGCGACCTTCAGACACGTTATATTTTTGGTGCGGCCAGTGGAAGAGAAACATATGATGAAACATAGAAGAGTAGTCAGTTCGATTGGAGGAGTATGGAAGAGGAGCCTGAAGAGGAAAGAATGAGTAATGAAGAGGATGCTACTAGGCTTAGCTCCGAAGAGGGAAAGGTACGAAGGCGTGACGACGACGTATGAAACAGATCCTGAGTATTGTGCGTGGATGGTCGCGCTAGGCGATCAAAAAAGTCAGAGATGATAGACTCTCAAAGAAAAACGTCTACGTCTGATAAGAAGTCAGTAGAGTTTCCTGGAGTAGGGAAAATCTTAATATGTAAGACACTAAATTCTGTCATGTGACTCTTATAAGAGTTTGTGATTCTAGAGTTTTAATCACTATTTCTAAGACGCCACACAAGATGAATTGCTCCAATCAATTGCAACGGCCGGGGAATGACAAGATGGTTGTTTGTAGGAAAGCCTACCATAAAAAATATTATGCAAAGAACAGAGAGCAAATCCTGGCCCAGCAGAAACGATATCGTACCGAGAATGCTGAGATTCTCAAATCACGTCGTAAAAGCTGGTATGAAAACAACAGGGAAAGGCTCGCCAGCAGCCAGAGAGCCTATTGTCAACAGAACAAGGAGCACATCAGAAATTACCGAAGACAATACTGTAAAAACAACAGGGAACGGATCAACGAATATTGGAGATGTTATTATGCCAAGAATAAGGAACAGATCAGGCAAAGACTTCGTGACCAGAAACAAAGACAAATAGGTCAGAATATCGTGCGTTTTGGGGCCTGCGGCCAAGGGTCTGAGAAACTGGAAACGAGTCTAGTTCCCAGCGTTACACTTGGTGGTACGCCGACGGTCAAGACTTAAAGTTGTAACTATTTCTCCGTTTGGTTTTCATGCTGTTATTATTCAATAAACGTCATAAATTTTGCATCAGACTCTTCGCTTTGTTTATAACAATTTAATGAGTCCATTTTCACATTGGTTCTTAACCACGTGATGTCGCATACTCTTATTCCCCTTCTTCTCATTGGATGTACGTTTTTACATACAAGTCGTTCAGACTTGAGCAAAATAATTTTACGGGGTACCCCTCCCTTTTTCATCTCTACCGAGACATTTTGTTTTGTGAACGTTTCACTTATTTAAAGGGCGGGGACTGGGGAAGGCTACTGTTTTTTAATTCATTCTGATTGGATACCGAGGATGTCATCGCCCCATGATGCTGGCGAATCCCAATTGTCTGCGTAATTAAATTCCCTCGCGGGCATGTACACTACTGGACGGATTTCTGAAAATTAAAGTTCCTTAGAAAGCTTAGATTGTGTACTTTAAGGTTAAGCATCTTTTTCTGTTGCGCCGATGATAGGAAAAGAGCAATAAATCTTTGCGAAACTCCAATTGTTTACGTACTTAAATTCCCTCGAGGACAGGTAAGCGAGTGCATACAGAAGAAAATATTTTATCTCGGGCAATACTGGACGGTTTTCTGATATTCAAAGTTCTTTAGAAAGCTTAGATTGGGTACTTGAAGGTTAAGCAATTCTTTCTTTTGCGCCGATAATAGGAATAGAGCAATAAATTTTCGCAGAATCGCAATTGTCTGCCTAATCAAATTCCCTCGAGGAGATGTAAGCTAGTGCATACAGCAGAAAATATTCTATCTCGGGCAATACTGAACGGTTTTCTGACATTCAAAGTTCCTTAGAAAACTTAGATTGTGTACTTGAAGGTTAAGCAATTCTTTCTTTTGCGCCGATAATAGGAATAGAGCAATAAATTTTCGCAGAATCGCAATTGTCGGCCTAATCAAATTCCCTCGAGGAGATGTAAGCTAGTGCATACAGCAGAAAATATTCTATCTCGGGCAATACTGGACGGTTTTCTGACATTCAAAGTTCCTTAGAAAGCTTAGATTGTGTACTTGAAGGTTAAGCAATTCTTTCTTTTGCGCCGATAATAGGAATAGAGCAATAAATTTTCGCAGAATCGCAATTGTCGGCCTAATCAAATTCCCTCGAGGAGATGTAAGCTAGTGCATACAGCAGAAAATATTCTATCTCGGGCAATACTGGACGGTTTTCTGACATTCAAAGTTCCTTAGAAAGCTTAGATTGTGTACTTGAAGGTTAAGCAATTCTTTTCTGTTGCGCCGATAATAGGAATAGAGCAATAAATTTTCGCAGAATCGCAATTGTCGGCCTAATCAAATTCCCTCGAGGAGATGTAAGCTAGTGCATACAGCAGAAAATATTCTATCTCGGGCAATACTGGACGGTTTTCTGACATTCAAAGTTCCTTAGAAAGCTTAGATTGTGTACTTGAAGGTTAAGCAATTCTTTCTTTTGCGCCGATAATAGGAATAGAGCAATAAATTTTCGCAGAATCGCAATTGTCGGCCTAATCAAATTCCCTCGAGGAGATGTAAGCTAGTGCATACAGCAGAAAATATTCTATCTCGGGCAATACTGGACGGTTTTCTGACATTCAAAGTTCCTTAGAAAGCTTAGATTGTGTACTTGAAGGTTAAGCAATTCTTTCTTTTGCGCCGATAATAGGAATAGAGCAATAAATTTTCGCAGAATCGCAATTGTCTGCCTAATCAAATTCCCTCGAGGAGATGTAAGCTAGTGCATACAGCAGAAAATATTCTATCTCGGGCAATACTGGACGGTTTTCTGACATTCAAAGTTCCTTAGAAAGCTTAGATTGTGTACTTAGAGATTAAATAATTTTTTCTGTTGCGCCGATAATAGGAATAGAGCAATAAATTTTCGCGAAACTCCAATTGTCGGCCTAATCAAATTCCCTCAGGGAGACCCGTAAAGGACAATTTGATCACGTCGGCCATTTTTAAAGGACAATTAGATGCAAAGAAATCAAGTACGTCATCTAATGACATGCCTCGTGCTCTGATTGGTCGAGAGCAGTCACGTGTGCTGTATGCTGCTCTCTGATTGGTTACAGAGCCAATAAGCCCTCTCAACTACTTATATTCTTTTTTTCTATAAACTGTCTCAGCTTTACGGAATAGACCTTTTTGGCTTGTACATTTTGTTTTCCCAATACAGATCATGTGATGATACTCAGGAGATTTGATCCTTTGTCTTGTTCATTAGAAAGACTACATGCAGACATATTCATTCTTGCATGTACCCTTTTTAATGAACAAAACAAAGGATCAAATCTCCTGAGTATCATCACATGATCTGTATTGGGAAAACAAAATGTACAAGCGAAAAAGGTCTATTCGCAGGGGCAGACGTACTTAGAGGAACGGGAACTGCGCGGTAAAAACTGTATAAATTTCACATCCTTGGTTACGATAAATGTTTTCACAAGAATGCGTGCGTGTTATACGAACGAGTCTGAAATATATCCACACTTTATATACAAATTTTAACGTGTTTGGTAGATAGTATATATTGCAAGAATTTCGCTTCTTATTAATCCGTGAGTACATCCCCCTTAGAGCAAAGATTGTTTTTTGAATGCATTTTTTTTAAGAACGAGTGGAAGTTTGGTATAACGAGAAATGATGTGGCAACACGAGCCGCGAGTGTTCCCACAGCTTTTTCGAGTTCTCCCAAACTTTCACGTTTGTTTCTATAACTCGATAGAAATACGGAGAACATATAAATATTTTTTCTTTTCTCTGGGACGTAAACACGGAAGTAAGCATATTACTTTTCTTTTATAATTTTCAGTAATTATTCTCTGAATTCGTAGTGACCATTGGTGAATATTTACCGAGATAAGGTCGAGATAAATATGCCGATGTCGATCACTCGATCTCATAGTTTTTCATGGCTAGAGCTCTACAAAACCGTTCCGTTTACTGTTCTCAGAGGTCCTGAAGAGGGCAGAGGAACGGTTTAGAGTGGAACCCGAAAAAATAAGAGATAAGTGGGAACAAGAATGGTGGAGGAACAAGTGATAAAACAATTAGTTATTTGTTTTGCTATCTCCTTCTTCTTGCCTTAAGCGGAGAACGTTTGATGCCAGAGGTTTCCAAAACGACAGAAACATGATACGCGTTCTATTTGGGTCTGTTCCCCGCCCCTGAGAAAACTACTTCCGACGCAGACATGGAAAAGACTGTGTTTACTACCCTGAGCCGTCTCTTTTCTCATTCTTCTCCTGTCAGCTACCTAAGCTATCCACTTTCCTTCAGAAAGGCCAGTTTCCTCATACGCTGACTAATTTAAACGTGTAATGTATATTGATTTACGTTAGAAAGAAAAGCGACACGATCTTTCAATATCAGAACAGATAAAAAATGACTCACCTAGCGTGTGAAAGAGAGGTGATCGCTCGTGCAGTTCTTAAATGTTACATAATTCATTTTTGCGCGTCATTGGCAATCAGAAAAAAAATTGCCAAGGAAACTTTTACTAAAGCCTGCGTGAGACACTCTTGGATTTTTAAAACTATCTTTTGCTGGAAAGAAGACACGTTTGAAGAGGCGTTCGTTATTTATTTATTTTTTATTTAGTATTTTAGTTTTAAGCCAGAAAAAATTGCTATTACTGCTTTCATCCAAATTTAAGTCGAAAGTATCTTCAAATCTCTTATTATTCTTTCTAGCCTTCGTTCCGAATTAAATCGTCACGACATGAGAGCTGTTATGTCGTGTGCATATCCGGAACATGAAAGCAGCTACCAGCAGCAACATGTAAAATTGCCCATCGCACGTCTAGGCCCCAAATTGATGTGGCTAAGGCTCTCTGCTGTCTAAAGCAAGCACAACGTCATTTTAGTTTTATGCTTTCGTGCGTCATCCGTGAAACCAGGGTATTATCTCCAAAATTATGCTCAACAATGACACTTTCGCCCCAACCCCCTTAGGACCATACCTATTAATAAACATTCCTAGTCAGTTGGAAGCCTGGTATAAAGAGGTGACCAGGCCTTCGATTATACCAAAATGCACTGGGTACAAGTCTAAGGTATCAAGCGCCTAAAATATGCCCACTTTCATCAACTTTGTACACTCTTTATAGGGAACCTCTGGCAAAACTTGCTAACCCTTTCTCACAGTTTACAGAAACAACGGCATTTTATACATGCTACAAAATTTTGCTCAAAATTATGCCGGCATAATCCGACAGACCATAACGTCATCAGGACAGTGTAATACGATCCACTATTACGGGAACAACGCCGAAACAGCTACCCATGGCTGCCACTACCCGGATGATATGGCTGTGCGCATGAGTAAGACCGTGAGTTAGTGTTTGATTGTGTTACTTGCTTTTATTTTTTGTTACTATTACGAGACCCGTTTATACATCTCAGGGCCGTTTCTCTTACGGTAATGGACGACGCTTGCTAGCAATTCGTTAGACTTCACTGGACTTAATAATGTTGTTGGATAAACTTCCTTTGGACAGCAGTAATAGAAAGCTAATTGATCAGGCCTTCTCAGAGTCACCGCGGGTAGCTTGGGCTAAACGTATCACCAATTTCCTTGCACAGTACGGCGGCTGCGCTCGCGATAAGAATTTTCAAGCACAAGTTATAAAAATCTGAAGAAGAAAATCCGTTGAATGGACATTTTTAAAGAGTTGACTTTAAAAGAGACCTCTATAACTACCACAAATTTTAGACGTAAAGATTTCATTTATATTTAGGGGATTTAAGGTCTTTTTAACGATGTACATATATAGATTTATTATTCAACAAATTGTAACACTATCCAAATATGGTCATGATGCTCTCGATATTTGTCATCCGTAGGTAACAGATATCAGGCGATATACGTAGCTTCGTACGTGGGAAGAAAAAGTGAAGTGAAAAAATGTCGACAGAAAGGTTTAAAAATGTTACGAGCTTGGAAATCAATTTTGTTACCAATTTGTTGAATAATAAAACAATTATCCTGCTCAATCTCGCGGAATATCGTCTGATTTTAGCCGACTCGGCCTACGGCCTCGTCGGCTAAGTATCAGACGATATTCCGCGCGATTTCGTCAGGATAATTGTTAAATATACAGTTAATTTTAAATAGTTGATTTGGTTACTCATTATGTAAATATTTTGTTGTTAGGTTTAGTATTTACGCACGACCCCACAAGCTGCACAGCTTTTTTAACCATCGTGCTTAAATAAAGGTTGTCTGTCTGTCTGTCTGTCTGTCTGATACGAGCAGCAGTCAAACTTTACGTACGCGATAATAGCCTTTTTTCGCAACTAACAAAAACAAAGACAATGATAAAGTTGCTTTGGCCTCTCCCCTTTGAGAATTCCGGGTCTAATTTGACGAGGAACAGCATAATTTCTTTCAAATAACAAAACTATTATCCTACCGTGCGATACTCGACGAACTACGAGTGAGTTGCCATGTCGGACGCCGGCGATTCATATTTGGTGCCAAATTCAAAGCTTGGAGAAAAGCAAAATGCTTCATAGTTTTCACTTTTTACGATGTGATATAATATTTGAAATTGTAAATCCCTTTTCGACAATATTTAAAGCCATCTCCAGTGAGGAAAGTGAAGCCGATTTCAGTGCCTTCCATGTTAACTTCCATTGACGTCAGACAGTAATGTTTTCCCGCCTATTGAATTCTGATTTGTCAATACCGAGGTGATAAAAGGAGGTGAGGGGGGCGGAGGGGTGGGGGGGGGGGGATTATTGATGATGCCTAAAACAAAATAAATAAATAAATAAATAAATAAATAGATCAAACCTGTCAACCTGTTGTCAGAGGCTTACTAGATTTCATGCTAGGTAAGCTTACAAGCTTCTGGCATTAGGATGCAAGAACTGGCAAGGTTGCATCAATCACGTACTTTAAGTCTACTTCATGTTTTTGGAAAATCAGTCAGATACATATTCATCACACTAATCTCTCGACTCCATTGAAGGTCAATCATGATGTATTAAAAGTTTCTACCAGCCATTAATGAACCTATACTTTAATTTACAGTACGTAGTAATGGTGTTTATATTTTTGACTCTAATAAAATAATAGAAGAAAACTGGTTCCGCTGATAGGAAACGTGGATTTAATAATAGCTTAACATAACTGTCTAGTGACAAACTTTTAAGCCAATCATTCCGCACTGTACTTTTCCTACTCAAGCCATTGCTGAAGGATAAGCCTTCGTTTCTATGATTATTCTCATCATTTTCTTAAAGGAACGACAAACAATACACAGAGTTATATTTCTAGTTATCTTTTATGACAACCAAAAATGAAGCAAAGTTACTTATCAAAAGAATACCCTTCGAAAAAAGGGTAATGTTTTATCATGTTGTACACAGTGTTCTTTTGTTCAGCGGTCCATTCTATGAAATCACGCGTTATGGAGGGGGCCGGGTCGACCGTGGCTGCACAGTCCAGGAGATATTTCTCTGTGCAAGTGATTTCTAGGAACTGACAGATTCTTCTTAGGGTTTCCACAGGGTTCCTGACTATCTCCATGCTTGGCACATCAATAACGCTTCCTGGAAAAGCTTCCCTAGCCTTGATACTTACATTGGCCATATTGAAGTAAGTTTTTATTTTTAATTCAAGTACGTCAGGAGCGTTTACCTGCTGAAACAAATCAGTTAGAATCGTACTCTTTAATATCAAATTAACAACTATTGTTCTACGACGCGTTTTTTTCTTCCCTTTACACCTTCAACGCAGGCTAGAATAACCAACAATTTTTTATAAGGCAAGGTGGTCTTGGGAGAAATCCGAGCGTTCTGCTGATTGTCTTTTTTCTTGGTCGGGATTTCGCCATACGGACCGTATCCATGGAAATAGTCATAAACTGTGTATATTTTGTTTTCGGAAGCCGGCAAATTCAAAACAAGCATGCCCCGAGTATCATATGATAAACTAGTTACTAACCTAGCTCTCTCGAGCCTTACTGAGGAATATTGGCCCTTGGTCGGTATTTGTACGGACCCCCTGTGCTCGGTCCGTACTGCCACGACCTCGGGCCGAATATTCCCCAGAGCGGCCCTCTCGCTCTGTCAGTAAGAGATTATTATTCCATTAGCGCGCTTTGGATATGAGATGTTATAAAATAACTGAGATACTACGTACACTCTGATTGATCAATAGAGTTGCTAAACCTATACATGTATGTTCTATTGTTCCAGCAAACCATGCACGATTCCAGATCTATGGAAGCTCTACGAGTTAACTATAGAACTCGGAACTCTAGCGATAACGTACAAATGTGATAGCAATTTTGCCTTTCACTGGCTGAAATATCAGTTAGACGAATATACTTTCATTTAACACATACATGGAAATCTGCAAAGCAAAACAGGACCAGTAGTTGGTCATCATATAAAGTAAAAATGGTAGTTCTAAAAAGAACTGTTGTTAGTGTTTGTCAGTCTACTATGTCCGTGGAAAGAGATTGGCCAGTTAAGCCATGATGGTATTAGCTGAAAGACCCGTGTTAAGTTTGTCAGAATTGACTAGCATTCTGCAAAAAATGTATATCCTGCGGTACAAACTAGTCACAGCAACTGACTCTAAGCTATAACACTATAACTTGGAACAAACTTATAGGTGTTAGCAACTACCGGCAACTGTAAAACGACTTTTTCGGCTCGTGAGCGGGCAGAATTCAACAAGTCCCGCAATCTGATTGGTTCCTGGAGCGGGCGGAATTTCCTCATACGGACCACTAAAACGGGAGGAATCCATCGAGCTGATCTATTTTCGTGAATGAATTAGCGATTATCGTCAATCTTTCGCCCTTCTTACACTTTCATAGACGATTAATCATCGCAAGTTTATCTCTATTCACCTTTAGTTGGAAAGGAAAGTTACTGTAAGTAGATTCAATTAGATTTTTTGAAGTTTTGAGAGTTTGTCTGGCTGTTTGTTGCTCGGCGCTGTAATGGCGCGTAATCCTGTGTCTCTCTGTACAATTTTAAGTAAAAACTCAGTCAATTTCCGTCGAGTTTCCCTCTCTAATCGTTGCTGTATTTAAAAAAAAATTGTTGTGAAGTACACTTAACGAATTTCCTCGCTATCTGCTACTCAATTTACGGTAGAAAAGTCTAATTCAGGCGAGCAAATCGCAATGATCGACTAAAACGGTTTTTTGTAGTACGACTTCAAACTTTGCACGAAATTTCACACCGGGAAAACAATTTTGGAGACCTTAACTGGGGAACTAAATGCCCTAGCATAATAGAGTTCGAAATAATTCTGTTCTTAAATACATCTTTCTTCGTTTAGTATCTGATTTATTCGATCGTTAGATTTTTTGCGAATAGTTTGTAGACGGCGCGTAAGCCGATTCAATAGGGAGCTTAAGCAAGAGGACTTTTCAAGGTGACGCCGTGGGGAAGTCCGAGAAAGCCCGGGACTCACGTCGTCGTTCTCGAGCCAAATTTAATTTGTTAAGCACTGGTGCTACACGACTCGGCGTCGTCTATTCTCAGATCCTAGACTATTTGACCCCTTTGAGTCTGTTATAGCACGTTTTAAAGAGTTTTGTCAGATTCTTTTCTTACTACGATGCCAGTCTTATTTCTGATGAAGATTATATAATCTTGTACGAGTAGTTATCTTCACGAATCCAGATTTTGCTTACGAATGCAATCGTTTCGACTTAGATGAAATGAACGACGATGAATGCAAGGCCAAGTTTGGAGTAAGAAAATGGCATACGTATGAAACATCCTTTATTTGTCACAGAAACAAAATTTAACTTACGATTTGAGGGATCTAGGCCCAACGGGTTTTGTTGCACTTGCGTCCGCATGGCTCAGTGGTCATTTCAGCCTGCTCAATCAAAGCAATTAAGCTTACAGCGGTTATCAGTCACACGCGCCCTTCAACGATTTTTTGCCATTTCAAAAACTAAGTTTGGTGGACGTCAATCAAATGTATCCATGACAATATTCGTGTTCATTTCGTCGTGTCAGTTTCACGGCCATGTTCGATCGTCGTTGGATCAGGAATAATCGCTCAGTTATTCTGACGAAGTAATTTGCAATTTCGCTGAGATGGAGGGCTCTTATGTAGAGGAAACATGGTTTGTCTTTGAATTGCATAGCATAAACACTTTTTGCGAGCGAAACGTTTGTGAAGAAGGCGGCGTACGAAACAAAATTAGAGCCGTGAACGATCCGCCAAAGAGAAAGTCGAAGAAAGGAAAGATACAAGGTAGCTGAAAAAGTTGGCCTCTGAAATGAGTCGCTTTATGTGGAGATTGACTATTTATCAGCTTGTTATGGATGCAGATTATTTTCACCGCAGAAATCTTTGTCATTCGCCTTGCTAAAATAGTCAGTGATAATCCCGGCATGCAGAGATCAATCTTGACGAGTTTCAAGCGTGGTTGGAATACTAGTACCAGACAGGCAAATTATATGCAAAGCAAACCGTCAAGAGAACCACACGGCACGTGGGAATGTCAGAAATAAAAAGGTAACGAAAGCCGCAAGAGATTAGCAGTTAGACTTTTGTAGTTCATTCTGTAATAAAGTTTATATTTATATTTAGTTCATTCTCATGTTGTTGTGGTTGTACAATGTTTGTAAATTTGTAGCTTCAAAGCATTGCCCGTGAGCGAGACGAACGAAAAGGCGCTTCAAACGATTTTATAAGTCTTACTTCTCAGTTTCTGTTTATCGACGAGTCAAGTAAAGATGATATGAAAGAGCAACTCGGATACTCTGAGAATTTGACGCCGTTACTGTCATGGAGACATTTGATTGACGTCCACCAAAACGTAGTTTTCGAAATGGAAAAAAATCGTTGGAGGGCGCGTGTGACTGATAACCGCTGTAAGCTGTTCAAAAAAATAGGTGGAGCATCGATTAAAATCGATCAACCAGAAGAGGAAGGAGAACAAACGATAAAAAAACGTTAAGATCCGCTTAAATCACTCACGACTTTCACTACGCCGCCAGATCCACTCAACTCGCGCCGTCGCCGGCAGCACAACGTCGGCAGTCCTGGGTATGTCATGCGCAATAGACCTCGTCCCAGTCTCAACCGTTCAAATGACGGCGGCGTCGCCTTAAAATTAAAGTCCTCGTGCTTAAGCTCCCTAACCTCAAAGTTGCGTAAACAAACCCATTTGTAAGCCAGTTTACGGCAAAAAAAGGTAAAAATGTTATTGGCCGACTTAGGGTCGGTCCGTAAAGGGAAAAAAACTATGACCTCGGGCTTGAAAATGCTGTCCTCGGCCAGCGGCCTCGGGCAGCATTTTCAAGACCTCGGTCACAGTTTTCCGTATACGGACCTCCCAGCCGGCCAATAACATATATTTATTTTAATTTCGATATAAACAGACCTCCGTAAATTGACTGAGGATAGACGGATAGAAACTTACTAGAATCGACTGGTGTCGACAAGTTTAATTTCATGAGTCTTTCAGATACATAATGGGATACATGATTATTAATTTCGATCATACCCTCACTGTATGATCTCCATGCCGTGCCTTGATGTCTTTGTGGTTGAGGACCATGGTCGCGATGTTGTCAAACGAATTTCTTACAACATGAACAAACTTCACCTTAACGCCCGCAGTTTTCTCTACAAGGTGAACCGCTGCCACCGCATTCTTTCTGCTCATCGCAAACGACGTATACGCGCCTGACTTGTCTCCAATCACCTATTGATATAGAAGTAGTAAAAAAAAAACTATTTATGATATAATCCTGTACTTTGTCGGTTGTTGGCGAATTGTTTCGTTTGAGTCAAGATAACTTGTATAAAAATGCAATATATTTTATTCGCGAGGACCACGTGATGATTTTCTTTCTAACACCAAGTGGGAGAAGTTAAGAAAAATGAGATTTTGTCAGTACATAATAAAATAGTTGTAATTTTTGCCTTGCAGATGCATAGGCACGAAATTAGGAGACACCTTTTGAATAATTCAATAGCGTAATTGCCTTACCTCGATGTATTGATCAAAGTTTCCTTGCCATTGGTTTGGAACATAATAACGGAAGTTAGAGGTTGCGTTCGAAACGCTCCCTTCAAATACTTGAGACCTTCTGCCTTTACTGACAACACGCCTTGAAGATGTGAACAAAGTGCTATAATATTTGTATATTGAACTATTTATCCATCGATCGGGATGTGACCTCCATCTTCCAAAAGCTGATGTTTCATATGCTATAACCATGTGTGGGTGAGCATACAGTAAAGAACCAAGGAGTGTGTGCCGATTGCGCGAATAACCAATGAAAAATAAGATAGTTTTGACGTGATCAAAAGCTTTTAACACGCTTCTGTGTGAGTATACTTTATCTGTAATTGAAAAAAAAAGTTAGCGAGTACTTCAAATTTAAAGATTGCTATATGATTGCCTGTTAAAATAATTTCAGCTAAGTTTTGATGTACCTTTGACAACTTATGGCTTGTGCATAGAATATCAAATTATTAGAACTACTTTAGGCGAAAAGGTCAGAATGTCGGCTATGTGGAGCTTTAATTTACAACTCCATCTCTCAAGATTATTGCATGACAATTTTAATCTCGCGAAACGCAAAGAAATTTATGAAAATATGCCAGAAGTCATATCCATTTTACGCTGGAAATCGATAAAGAAAAAAATAGCGGAAAAGAATGTGGTTAAAAATATTTTAAGAAAATATTTCTGTAGTCATAAACTTCAGGGTCATTTGCGGTAATCTTCGGTACAATTTTTGAATTTTCTTGACCATGATATTTTATAGTTTGCAGAACTTGCATTGTAAATAATTTACGACGATTACATCAAGAATTTGAAGAAATCGATGTGCAAGGTAAGATCTTCTTTGGATCTTATTTGGATTAACTGTTATTTGGATTAATTGTTTGCTGTAAAACGGACCAAATATTAAAAGGAGTAGTCAGCTGACGCACATGAGTATCAGATACCATTTCATAGCTAATTTGCATGTAACGGACACGAGAAAAATACTGACATGATAAAAATAGCATCATAGGATGAGCAAAAGGACACTCAAAAACAGGTTTTTTTTTTCAGTTTACGATTAAAAATCAAGCAAAACACGCCAAAATTGGAGCAAGAATTCTAGATGAACTTAGATTCCATGTTAGGGAGAGCTTTATTTTTCAAAGTGGGAAAACTAGTGTCCAGGTCTGCGCGATCCCAAAGTTGACTGTGTCCCTTTAAACCAAAAGAGTTGGAGTATTTGCAGTGATAACGTAATGAAATGTTAACGTAAAAACAAGAAAAATAATTTGTTACGAAAGTGAAAAACTCAAGACCTCTTGCAAATTCATTTTTATGTCTATGAAACCGTACATTTTTTACAATAATACCTTTCACCATCCCAGAATGGTAATTCATGTGAAAACCTTCGTTCGTCCACACCACCCAAACACTTGCTATTCCCAAGCCTGTAAGCACTCCCAAGAGAACTGCACGGATTCGAGTTCTAAATTCCAATTCGATCGGGAATTCGAGGGCCACGGGTTTGTCAGTCGAAGACTGTTATGTGCTACCCTCGTTAAACAAAGTCAATTTATTTATTTTATTTACTTGTGATCTCAGACACAACATAACCGCTTCTGTAAATTAAAAAAATAATAAAAATAATAATAATAATAATAATAATAATAATAATAATAATAATAATAATAATAATAATAATAATAATAATAATAATAATAATCTAATCTAAAAGTAGTCTGATGAAATCGTTTCAAGAGGAAATTGTCTTCCAGCTGGTTCTAAGATAAGTTGTGACCAGCCTGCATTTAACTAATTGGGGACGTTTAGCTACTAGTGAAGAAATATATTAATATGATCCAAATATATTAATCTGATCCAAAATACTAATTTTTAGTAATAAGAGTTATTTTAAACTAGTTCCTAAAAATATCTTGAGATATCAGTATCCCATAAACTCATGTTTCCTTAAAACCAAAGGTTGAAGACTAATCCCCTCCCAATCCACTATTTTCAATCCATAAGTAAAATCTTAAATCCCATAATTCCTTTACTTTATACATAAGAATAGCAATTTCTTGTAGTCGCCTGTTTTTTTTTTTTTTTTAACGCGGGTAGCTTTGCCAACTTAAGTAACTCGTCATAGGTCCAAGATTTCCTATTATAAATTGCTCTCAAGGCTCTTTCTTGGACTCGCTCCAGTTTCCTGTTGTCCGTTGAATTGAGCGACAAAAATTGCAAACGATATGACAAAAACTCTAAACGATATGACAAGAATTCCAAGCAACATGACAATAATTCCAAATGATATGACAATACGTCAGGTGAGGCAGCACGGTAGCTATTCTTAAACGTTCAAAATATAACATTTTGGTATAGAAAAGTAGTGTAAAAGCCGATAAAACGATGAGCAGGAAAACCGCAGATAAAGAAAAAAAAAAAAAACCGCTCGCAGCACAACAATCTTCCGCCAAGTTAAAATCCTGTCAAAATAATGCATTGTGGACTTAGTGCGCACACCAACCGGGACTTTTTTCAGTGAAATCCTCTTAGAAAACATGTGCATGATTGCCAAATCTGGTCAGAAGTTCCGTTCTTATGAATCTTCTCAAGATAGCAGATGCTCTACTGAATAGTAGTTCACCTTAGGGGTCATTTGCGGCCTGTCAAGCGATACCTTGACTACAGTAACCATTTTCAGAAGCATGCTATTCAAGGGCGACTGAGTCAAATATATACCTGTATATGCATACTAATTTTGGTTCTGTATTAACTAAATTTTACTTTCCGCTTACGGTTGTCATTAAGTAATGATCCGTGCAAGAACTAGGCAAAAGAACAATAGACCGTGGCAATAGCGGCAGTTATTATTTCGGCGCTGATCACTCGAATCAAATTAAATTCAACGTATGTGATTGGTCCACACGCAAAAAGCTTGAAATTTGAATTTCAATTTGAAAAGTAGATACACTGGAATCCGTTCGAATGTCTTTTTATTTTGGATTTGAATTCGTTGCATTTGTAAATTTAACATATCTTAAACTGACAAAATTTCGATGCGCCAAAAGGCTAACTTTTGATTGGCGCATAGAACAATGCTAAAATTTTACCGGGAGATAGATTTTAGAGAGATGGGGCACATATCAAAAAAAAATTTTGTTGATGTCACTTTTTTATTGCTTTTTTCTACGATTTTTCGATATCAGCCAATCAGATGCGCCGATTTAATTGAATTTAAAAATTATTCTTTCCCACCTCTTAATCGATTTTGCCAATTGCCTGCCTAGTTTTTGCTCGGATCATTACCTAAACAGTTATCGTAAACCCTAGTACATTAATTTATCGAAAATTGTTGTCTTGTTTTGTTCAATTCAATTCAATTTTAATTGTAACTCTCACAGACTTTAATTTAACGGAATTATCTGAAAGAAAAGAATACGTGTAAATATCTACAATTACAAATAGGTGATAAATAGCACTAATGAAATAATTTACAATCGTGATTAAGAAATAAAGTACAGAGCAAGAAAAAGAGATAAGGGGGACAAATTACAACAAATTGTCGTAATTCCTTTGATTTGATTCGATGCACATGCTATAAGTTGATTATTCTCAGATGCTCGACTTTTCTAGGTATGTTGTGGCTTTATTACAACGATATGAGGTAGAAGAGAAAAGCCGCTTAGGAACCATATGGTCATGCCTTGAAATTCTTGCATGCAATATTTTAATGTTTAATGATGAAGCCAGATCGACAATAGGTGTCTTTCGTTTGATTCCTCATTTTCAAGCTGAATTTAATTTAGGTCATTCGGAGAAGAACTTCCCGAGCAAGGGGGAAACCAATAACAAACGAAACCCACTTACACCTCCATGCAGGCCGCTAGAGCTCTCTCTATTACCACTACACCATTCCCGTTCCATAGTGTGACTGCAAAACAGAAAGCTACAAGGAACTGTTCTCGCACGACGTTCGTCCGCCGAGTCGAGCGCAACTATATAAACTAGCTGTTAGTCTTTTTTTAATACACAGGAATATGACTTCCTTTGGTTGTACTTTTTTTCTTTTTCAACGACGTCTTCTGGAGTAACGGCCTTGCAACGACTTTTTGCTTTATCTGTTTAAGGTATCCGCCCTCGCCAATATTTGAAAAATGAAATGAGATCTTTGTCGTTATTGTGTACTTACTGTGTCACTTTTTATTCCTTGATATGGTTATTCATACGTATACACAAGAATGTCAATATGTTTTGGCCTCAGACACCCCTCTGTGCTTTACTGGTTAGTCATTCAAAGCCGCAAAATCAATATAATATGATTAAGAGGAGTAGATTTTGTTTTAATCACAATGGAACACATTAATATAGTATTGGGCTTGTCTTTAAGTGCAATTTTTCTTCTAAAAACAATCATCATCGAATTTCGAGAATTTCACTGCCTGTAATGTTATTTTCAATACAGATCAAATCAGGGCCAATCCTACATTTATTTGTTTCTGTGTTTTAGAGTACCAGCAATTGCAACGATGAGGGAATATAATTTTCATTTTCATAACATACAGGATCCTTTCCGAAAGGACTTCATGTTACAAAGTATAGTAACATATAAAAGATCACAGGGCCACAACATAATAGGTACTGCCATTATTCAGTGACATGCAATTTAGTGCTTATTTGAATTATTGTTGGTATATTATTTCCAAGCAGTGAGTTCATTCATTGTAGATTTATAACTTGGAATCGAATGTTAGAGGCACATTCATGACAGTGAATTGGAGCAAGGGAGTCTATTGTAATTCAGTTTGTGTGAAAAATTTTTCATGGCAGTATCCTTTACGAATACTTTAAACGTCACTCTTCGCTTTTCTTAAGAAGTAGTGTGTGACCTGGACCCTACTTCTGTGGCGAAACTGGCTGACTAATGTTAAAGCTGCACCCTACCGAGAACTGCCTAGAAATGTTTCAGGGATTAAGAAGTTAAGGAATTCAGCATTAACTCGGCCTTCAGCTTCTAAATATTTTTTTTTAGCTAACAGCATAATAAACCTGTTGGCATATGCAATCGGGAGTTTAACTGAATGCTAACAATGGTATTGAGAAATATGTTACTTGAGCCATGTTCATGTTCATGCTCATGTTCATGCTTACTTCAGGTGGCGTGAACTTTAAATACCATTCGAGGGAGTACATGTAAGAAAGCCCAGCTTTTAACTCTTTTTGTAAAATTTCGTAGGATCTATATATTTCTTTACTCAATGGGCCATCGGATTTGAACGCTACTGAATAGCTTAAATGAACGAATGAGTGTTTAGGGGTATAGACCGGATACTAATGTAATGAACTTTTCAGAATCTACCGACATGACACCTACAAGGCTTTAGATCATGCGGTGTGCACACTAGGATCGATCGCGATTGGTGTTAGTTTCGTTTCACGTCATTTGCTCGTGGCCAGCATCGTGTGAAGATCTTTTTGAGTGACTGAAAAAAGCACTTTGCTTTCAAAGTATCGCTTCTTCTACAGTCTTTCGATGTAGATCCGTATAAATTAACATTTTTTTTTACTGCAGAAATAAGTGTTTGAAGTGGAAAGCTTTGGGTTTTCATGTTTCAACGGATCAACACAGACATTGCACATGCAGCTAAGCTGGAATCATGCGATCGAGAATCACAATAGTGTACTCTGGGCGACTACCTTTTGGCTTCGTTAGACACTGAGAACAAACGTATGTTCCCTTTTTACAAGTGTTTGTTTTTTTTTTTTTTGCTTTAAATTGCAGTGATGATGAGAGATCTGAGGGATAAAAATAGTTAACTGCTCTTCAATATTGCTACCTTGCTGATAGCATAACTGATTTATAATCAAATTATTTGTTGTTCTTTATTCGGCTAAAATTGAAAGTTGGGATGGTAACGTCAACCAAAGAATTTAATCCGGCTCACCCACACAAGTTTAATCGGTCAGGATATGAACAGTTTTAAACATTTACTTTGTAGATAATGCGGTGGGGATATAGTTTGACTGAATAAAGCAAAATTTATCAGGTTATCGAATAAGTATATCAAATAAAATGAAGCTGATAGACATTGTGTCATTTGTTATTTTATTATTATTATTTTTTTTTACAATACATCTTCATTTACCATTTAACATCATTGGTCAGTGACCAGTAGCAAGGTCCTACCGCCTAATTTGCAGATAATGAATACAACTTATTTGAACTTTACTGGAGTTTTAAACCAGTTACTAAATTTCCCTCCAAGCGATAATGCAAATAATAAGTGTTGAGCTGTGTGCCTACAGACACAGCTTTAGAAAGAAACATTCTAATATGACTTGTGTTGTACAATCATAAAAAAGTATAACACAAACAAAATTGACAACACGGCAGAAAACCATTATTGCCCCCGTGAGCTTCCACTGGCGCGGTAGAACTAGACCTAAAATCAGAATCAGTACTGCAGTACAAACAAACTACACCTTCAATGCGATTAAACTAAAGCAGGTTTGACGTTAATTTGGCCATTAAACGGGAACGTGTTGTCTTAAGTGGAGGGGGGGTAACCCTGCGATGGACTAGCATCCCATCCAGGGGGAGTAGAAATACTCTCAGTCGCTTCATGCTAAGGAAACCGAGATAAGCTCCGGTCTGATGGGCCACTTGGCTCGTATGCAGACTTTACCTACCTTCTAAATGAAAGCTCTCAGTACCAAAATCTGTCTTAGCTACTCTCAAACTTTTAAAATGTAAGAGTTTGGTATTGAGAAGGTGAGGCGAAAGCCGAAAAAACGATGGACAGAAATACAGCTCGCGTCACAACAATCTTCCGCCATGTTGAAAAGCTGTCATGAAATTAATGCATTCCGGCCTTAGTGCGCACACCACCACTCTTTAGACAAAGTTAATAGGAGCATTTTCAGTGGAATCCTCTAACAAAACACACAATGAATGTTACATCTGGTCAGAATTTTTTTTTTAATTATTTTACTTCAAGTTCCCTTTGTTGGAATCATTTCAAGATAGCGGATGCTGTAATGAGTACTAGTCCAGCTTGGGGATCATTTGAAGGCCTGCACAGTTTTAATAAGCGATACCTTAACTACAGTTAACTGTTTTCATGTGACGTCATGATTTTCGAAAATTACAAATTAGCAGTCCTGCTGGCCTTTTAGGGTCATCAGACATAAGACTTTATCAAAGCTTGGCGTTTTACGACGTTTAAGTGCTATAAGTTTCCTCATTTTCTTATAGAGGACATTTGAATTTTCAAATTTATGCGTTGCGTGACATTAAATGGGGGTCCGAGAAGGATCACGCGCATGTCAAAAGTGCAGTTATCGCTTACGTTTTTGGTAACTGGACAGTTCTTGCACTAGAAGAAGTATTGCTTTCAATGTCTGAGAACTTTAGAGTAATAATTTTTCGTTTCAGTGGCAAAACTCAATGACAGATGTTTCTGTTGGTTTCCGGCCGCCATGTTGGTGCCCTTCCGGAAGGGCACCAACATGGCGGCCGGAAACCAACAGAAACATCTGTCATTGAGTTTTGCCACTGAAACGAAAAATTATTACTCTAAAGTTCTCAGACATTGAAAGCAATACTTCTTCTAGTGCAAGAACTGTCCAGTTACCAAAAACGTAAGCGATAACTGCACTTTTGACATGCGCGTGATCCTTCTCGGACCCCCATTTAATGTCACGCAACGCATAAATTTGAAAATTCAAATGTCCTCTATAAGAAAATGAGGAAACTTATAGCACTTAAACGTCGTAAAACGCCAAGCTTTGATAAAGTCTTATGTCTGATGACCCTAAAAGGCCAGCAGGACTGCTAATTTGTAATTTTCGAAAATCATGACGTCACATGAAAACAGTTAACTGTAGTTAAGGTATCGCTTATTAAAACTGTGCAGGCCTTCAAATGATCCCCAAGCTGGACTAGTACTCATTACAGCATCCGCTATCTTGAAATGATTCCAACAAAGGGAACTTGAAGTAAAATAATTAAAAAAAAAATTCTGACCAGATGTAACATTCATTGTGTGTTTTGTTAGAGGATTCCACTGAAAATGCTCCTATTAACTTTGTCTAAAGAGTGGTGGTGTGCGCACTAAGGCCGGAATGCATTAATTTCATGACAGCTTTTCAACATGGCGGAAGATTGTTGTGACGCGAGCTGTATTTCTGTCCATCGTTTTTTCGGCTTTCGCCTCACCTTCTCAATACCAAACTCTTACATTTTAAAAGTTTGAGAGTAGCTAAGACAGATTTTGGTACTGAGAGCTTTCATTTAGAAGGTAGGTAAAGTCTGCATACGAGCCAAGTGGCCCATCAGACCGGAGCTTATCTCGGTTTCCTTAGCATGAAGCGACTGAGAGTATTTCTACTCCCCCTGGATGGGATGCTAGTCCATCGCAGGGTTACCCCCCCTCCACTTAAGACAACACGTTCCCGTTTAATGGCCAAATTAACGTCAAACCTGCTTTAGTTTAATCGCATTGAAGGTGTAGTTTGTTTGTACTGCAGTACTGATTCTGATTTTAGGTCTAGTTCTACCGCGCCAGTGGAAGCTCACGGGGGCAATAATGGTTTTCTGCCGTGTTGTCAATTTTGTTTGTGTTATACTTTTTTATGATTGTACAACACAAGTCATATTAGAATGTTTCTTTCTAAAGCTGTGTCTGTAGGCACACAGCTCAACACTTATTATTTGCATTATCGCTTGGAGGGAAATTTAGTAACTGGTTTAAAACTCCAGTAAAGTTCAAATAAGTTGTATTCATTATCTGCAAATTAGGCGGTAGGACCTTGCTACTGGTCACTGACCAATGATGTTAAATGGTAAATGAAGATGTATTGTAAAAAAAAATAATAATAATAAAATAACAAATGACACAATGTCTATCAGCTTCATTTTATTTGATATACTTATTCGATAACCTGATAAATTTTGCTTTATTCAGTCAAACTATATCCCCACCGCATTATCTACAAAGTAAATGTTTAAAACTGTTCATATCCTGACCGATTAAACTTGTGTGGGTGAGCCGGATTAAATTCTTTGGTTGACGTTACCATCCCAACTTTCAATTTTAGCCGAATAAAGAACAACAAATAATTTGATTATAAATCAGTTATGCTATCAGCAAGGTAGCAATATTGAAGAGCAGTTAACTATTTTTATCCCTCAGATCTCTCATCATCACTGCAATTTAAAGCAAAAAAAAAAAAAACAAACACTTGTAAAAAGGGAACATACGTTTGTTCTCAGTGTCTAACGAAGCCAAAAGGTAGTCGCCCAGAGTACACTATTGTGATTCTCGATCGCATGATTCCAGCTTAGCTGCATGTGCAATGTCTGTGTTGATCCGTTGAAACATGAAAACCCAAAGCTTTCCACTTCAAACACTTATTTCTGCAGTAAAAAAAAATGTTAATTTATACGGATCTACATCGAAAGACTGTAGAAGAAGCGATACTTTGAAAGCAAAGTGCTTTTTTCAGTCACTCAAAAAGATCTTCACACGATGCTGGCCACGAGCAAATGACGTGAAACGAAACTAACACCAATCGCGATCGATCCTAGTGTGCACACCGCATGATCTAAAGCCTTGTAGGTGTCATGTCGGTAGATTCTGAAAAGTTCATTACATTAGTATCCGGTCTATACCCCTAAACACTCATTCGTTCATTTAAGCTATTCAGTAGCGTTCAAATCCGATGGCCCATTGAGTAAAGAAATATATAGATCCTACGAAATTTTACAAAAAGAGTTAAAAGCTGGGCTTTCTTACATGTACTCCCTCGAATGGTATTTAAAGTTCACGCCACCTGAAGTAAGCATGAACATGAGCATGAACATGAACATGGCTCAAGTAACATATTTCTCAATACCATTGTTAGCATTCAGTTAAACTCCCGATTGCATATGCCAACAGGTTTATTATGCTGTTAGCTAAAAAAAAATATTTAGAAGCTGAAGGCCGAGTTAATGCTGAATTCCTTAACTTCTTAATCCCTGAAACATTTCTAGGCAGTTCTCGGTAGGGTGCAGCTTTAACATTAGTCAGCCAGTTTCGCCACAGAAGTAGGGTCCAGGTCACACACTACTTCTTAAGAAAAGCGAAGAGTGACGTTTAAAGTATTCGTAAAGGATACTGCCATGAAAAATTTTTCACACAAACTGAATTACAATAGACTCCCTTGCTCCAATTCACTGTCATGAATGTGCCTCTAACATTCGATTCCAAGTTATAAATCTACAATGAATGAACTCACTGCTTGGAAATAATATACCAACAATAATTCAAATAAGCACTAAATTGCATGTCACTGAATAATGGCAGTACCTATTATGTTGTGGCCCTGTGATCTTTTATATGTTACTATACTTTGTAACATGAAGTCCTTTCGGAAAGGATCCTGTATGTTATGAAAATGAAAATTATATTCCCTCATCGTTGCAATTGCTGGTACTCTAAAACACAGAAACAAATAAATGTAGGATTGGCCCTGATTTGATCTGTATTGAAAATAACATTACAGGCAGTGAAATTCTCGAAATTCGATGATGATTGTTTTTAGAAGAAAAATTGCACTTAAAGACAAGCCCAATACTATATTAATGTGTTCCATTGTGATTAAAACAAAATCTACTCCTCTTAATCATATTATATTGATTTTGCGGCTTTGAATGACTAACCAGTAAAGCACAGAGGGGTGTCTGAGGCCAAAACATATTGACATTCTTGTGTATACGTATGAATAACCATATCAAGGAATAAAAAGTGACACAGTAAGTACACAATAACGACAAAGATCTCATTTCATTTTTCAAATATTGGCGAGGGCGGATACCTTAAACAGATAAAGCAAAAAGTCGTTGCAAGGCCGTTACTCCAGAAGACGTCGTTGAAAAAGAAAAAAAGTACAACCAAAGGAAGTCATATTCCTGTGTATTAAAAAAAGACTAACAGCTAGTTTATATAGTTGCGCTCGACTCGGCGGACGAACGTCGTGCGAGAACAGTTCCTTGTAGCTTTCTGTTTTGCAGTCACACTATGGAACGGGAATGGTGTAGTGGTAATAGAGAGAGCTCTAGCGGCCTGCATGGAGGTGTAAGTGGGTTTCGTTTGTTATTGGTTTCCCCCTTGCTCGGGAAGTTCTTCTCCGAATGACCTAAATTAAATTCAGCTTGAAAATGAGGAATCAAACGAAAGACACCTATTGTCGATCTGGCTTCATCATTAAACATTAAAATATTGCATGCAAGAATTTCAAGGCATGACCATATGGTTCCTAAGCGGCTTTTCTCTTCTACCTCATATCGTTGTAATAAAGCCACAACATACCTAGAAAAGTCGAGCATCTGAGAATAATCAACTTATAGCATGTGCATCGAATCAAATCAAAGGAATTACGACAATTTGTTGTAATTTGTCCCCCTTATCTCTTTTTCTTGCTCTGTACTTTATTTCTTAATCACGATTGTAAATTATTTCATTAGTGCTATTTATCACCTATTTGTAATTGTAGATATTTACACGTATTCTTTTCTTTCAGATAATTCCGTTAAATTAAAGTCTGTGAGAGTTACAATTAAAATTGAATTGAATTGAACAAAACAAGACAACAATTTTCGATAAATTAATGTACTAGGGTTTACGATAACTGTTTAGGTAATGATCCGAGCAAAAACTAGGCAGGCAATTGGCAAAATCGATTAAGAGGTGGGAAAGAATAATTTTTAAATTCAATTAAATCGGCGCATCTGATTGGCTGATATCGAAAAATCGTAGAAAAAAGCAATAAAAAAGTGACATCAACAAAATTTTTTTTTGATATGTGCCCCATCTCTCTAAAATCTATCTCCCGGTAAAATTTTAGCATTGTTCTATGCGCCAATCAAAAGTTAGCCTTTTGGCGCATCGAAATTTTGTCAGTTTAAGATATGTTAAATTTACAAATGCAACGAATTCAAATCCAAAATAAAAAGACATTCGAACGGATTCCAGTGTATCTACTTTTCAAATTGAAATTCAAATTTCAAGCTTTTTGCGTGTGGACCAATCACATACGTTGAATTTAATTTGATTCGAGTGATCAGCGCCGAAATAATAACTGCCGCTATTGCCACGGTCTATTGTTCTTTTGCCTAGTTCTTGCACGGATCATTACTTAATGACAACCGTAAGCGGAAAGTAAAATTTAGTTAATACAGAACCAAAATTAGTATGCATATACAGGTATATATTTGACTCAGTCGCCCTTGAATAGCATGCTTCTGAAAATGGTTACTGTAGTCAAGGTATCGCTTGACAGGCCGCAAATGACCCCTAAGGTGAACTACTATTCAGTAGAGCATCTGCTATCTTGAGAAGATTCATAAGAACGGAACTTCTGACCAGATTTGGCAATCATGCACATGTTTTCTAAGAGGATTTCACTGAAAAAAGTCCCGGTTGGTGTGCGCACTAAGTCCACAATGCATTATTTTGACAGGATTTTAACTTGGCGGAAGATTGTTGTGCTGCGAGCGGTTTTTTTTTTTTTTCTTTATCTGCGGTTTTCCTGCTCATCGTTTTATCGGCTTTTACACTACTTTTCTATACCAAAATGTTATATTTTGAACGTTTAAGAATAGCTACCGTGCTGCCTCACCTGACGTATTGTCATATCATTTGGAATTATTGTCATGTTGCTTGGAATTCTTGTCATATCGTTTAGAGTTTTTGTCATATCGTTTGCAATTTTTGTCGCTCAATTCAACGGACAACAGGAAACTGGAGCGAGTCCAAGAAAGAGCCTTGAGAGCAATTTATAATAGGAAATCTTGGACCTATGACGAGTTACTTAAGTTGGCAAAGCTACCCGCGTTAAAAAAAAAAAAAAAACAGGCGACTACAAGAAATTGCTATTCTTATGTATAAAGTAAAGGAATTATGGGATTTAAGATTTTACTTATGGATTGAAAATAGTGGATTGGGAGGGGATTAGTCTTCAACCTTTGGTTTTAAGGAAACATGAGTTTATGGGATACTGATATCTCAAGATATTTTTAGGAACTAGTTTAAAATAACTCTTATTACTAAAAATTAGTATTTTGGATCAGATTAATATATTTGGATCATATTAATATATTTCTTCACTAGTAGCTAAACGTCCCCAATTAGTTAAATGCAGGCTGGTCACAACTTATCTTAGAACCAGCTGGAAGACAATTTCCTCTTGAAACGATTTCATCAGACTACTTTTAGATTAGATTATTATTATTATTATTATTATTATTATTATTATTATTATTATTATTATTATTATTATTATTATTATTATTATTATTATTTTTATTATTTTTTTAATTTACAGAAGCGGTTATGTTGTGTCTGAGATCACAAGTAAATAAAATAAATAAATTGACTTTGTTTAACGAGGGTAGCACATAACAGTCTTCGACTGACAAACCCGTGGCCCTCGAATTCCCGATCGAATTGGAATTTAGAACTCGAATCCGTGCAGTTCTCTTGGGAGTGCTTACAGGCTTGGGAATAGCAAGTGTTTGGGTGGTGTGGACGAACGAAGGTTTTCACATGAATTACCATTCTGGGATGGTGAAAGGTATTATTGTAAAAAATGTACGGTTTCATAGACATAAAAATGAATTTGCAAGAGGTCTTGAGTTTTTCACTTTCGTAACAAATTATTTTTCTTGTTTTTACGTTAACATTTCATTACGTTATCACTGCAAATACTCCAACTCTTTTGGTTTAAAGGGACACAGTCAACTTTGGGATCGCGCAGACCTGGACACTAGTTTTCCCACTTTGAAAAATAAAGCTCTCCCTAACATGGAATCTAAGTTCATCTAGAATTCTTGCTCCAATTTTGGCGTGTTTTGCTTGATTTTTAATCGTAAACTGAAAAAAAAAACCTGTTTTTGAGTGTCCTTTTGCTCATCCTATGATGCTATTTTTATCATGTCAGTATTTTTCTCGTGTCCGTTACATGCAAATTAGCTATGAAATGGTATCTGATACTCATGTGCGTCAGCTGACTACTCCTTTTAATATTTGGTCCGTTTTACAGCAAACAATTAATCCAAATAACAGTTAATCCAAATAAGATCCAAAGAAGATCTTACCTTGCACATCGATTTCTTCAAATTCTTGATGTAATCGTCGTAAATTATTTACAATGCAAGTTCTGCAAACTATAAAATATCATGGTCAAGAAAATTCAAAAATTGTACCGAAGATTACCGCAAATGACCCTGAAGTTTATGACTACAGAAATATTTTCTTAAAATATTTTTAACCACATTCTTTTCCGCTATTTTTTTCTTTATCGATTTCCAGCGTAAAATGGATATGACTTCTGGCATATTTTCATAAATTTCTTTGCGTTTCGCGAGATTAAAATTGTCATGCAATAATCTTGAGAGATGGAGTTGTAAATTAAAGCTCCACATAGCCGACATTCTGACCTTTTCGCCTAAAGTAGTTCTAATAATTTGATATTCTATGCACAAGCCATAAGTTGTCAAAGGTACATCAAAACTTAGCTGAAATTATTTTAACAGGCAATCATATAGCAATCTTTAAATTTGAAGTACTCGCTAACTTTTTTTTTCAATTACAGATAAAGTATACTCACACAGAAGCGTGTTAAAAGCTTTTGATCACGTCAAAACTATCTTATTTTTCATTGGTTATTCGCGCAATCGGCACACACTCCTTGGTTCTTTACTGTATGCTCACCCACACATGGTTATAGCATATGAAACATCAGCTTTTGGAAGATGGAGGTCACATCCCGATCGATGGATAAATAGTTCAATATACAAATATTATAGCACTTTGTTCACATCTTCAAGGCGTGTTGTCAGTAAAGGCAGAAGGTCTCAAGTATTTGAAGGGAGCGTTTCGAACGCAACCTCTAACTTCCGTTATTATGTTCCAAACCAATGGCAAGGAAACTTTGATCAATACATCGAGGTAAGGCAATTACGCTATTGAATTATTCAAAAGGTGTCTCCTAATTTCGTGCCTATGCATCTGCAAGGCAAAAATTACAACTATTTTATTATGTACTGACAAAATCTCATTTTTCTTAACTTCTCCCACTTGGTGTTAGAAAGAAAATCATCACGTGGTCCTCGCGAATAAAATATATTGCATTTTTATACAAGTTATCTTGACTCAAACGAAACAATTCGCCAACAACCGACAAAGTACAGGATTATATCATAAATAGTTTTTTTTACTACTTCTATATCAATAGGTGATTGGAGACAAGTCAGGCGCGTATACGTCGTTTGCGATGAGCAGAAAGAATGCGGTGGCAGCGGTTCACCTTGTAGAGAAAACTGCGGGCGTTAAGGTGAAGTTTGTTCATGTTGTAAGAAATTCGTTTGACAACATCGCGACCATGGTCCTCAACCACAAAGACATCAAGGCACGGCATGGAGATCATACAGTGAGGGTATGATCGAAATTAATAATCATGTATCCCATTATGTATCTGAAAGACTCATGAAATTAAACTTGTCGACACCAGTCGATTCTAGTAAGTTTCTATCCGTCTATCCTCAGTCAATTTACGGAGGTCTGTTTATATCGAAATTAAAATAAATATATGTTATTGGCCGGCTGGGAGGTCCGTATACGGAAAACTGTGACCGAGGTCTTGAAAATGCTGCCCGAGGCCGCTGGCCGAGGACAGCATTTTCAAGCCGAGGTCATAGTTTTTTTCCCTTTACGGACCGACCCTAAGTCGGCCAATAACATTTTTACCTTTTTTTGCCGTAAACTGGCTTACAAATGGGTTTGTTTACGCAACTTTGAGGTTAGGGAGCTTAAGCACGAGGACTTTAATTTTAAGGCGACGCCGCCGTCATTTGAACGGTTGAGACTGGGACGAGGTCTATTGCGCATGACATACCCAGGACTGCCGACGTTGTGCTGCCGGCGACGGCGCGAGTTGAGTGGATCTGGCGGCGTAGTGAAAGTCGTGAGTGATTTAAGCGGATCTTAACGTTTTTTTATCGTTTGTTCTCCTTCCTCTTCTGGTTGATCGATTTTAATCGATGCTCCACCTATTTTTTTGAACAGCTTACAGCGGTTATCAGTCACACGCGCCCTCCAACGATTTTTTTCCATTTCGAAAACTACGTTTTGGTGGACGTCAATCAAATGTCTCCATGACAATAACGGCGTCAAATTCTCAGAGTATCCGAGTTGCTCTTTCATATCATCTTTACTTGACTCGTCGATAAACAGAAACTGAGAAGTAAGACTTATAAAATCGTTTGAAGCGCCTTTTCGTTCGTCTCGCTCACGGGCAATGCTTTGAAGCTACAAATTTACAAACATTGTACAACCACAACAACATGAGAATGAACTAAATATAAATATAAACTTTATTACAGAATGAACTACAAAAGTCTAACTGCTAATCTCTTGCGGCTTTCGTTACCTTTTTATTTCTGACATTCCCACGTGCCGTGTGGTTCTCTTGACGGTTTGCTTTGCATATAATTTGCCTGTCTGGTACTAGTATTCCAACCACGCTTGAAACTCGTCAAGATTGATCTCTGCATGCCGGGATTATCACTGAGTATTTTAGCAAGGCGAATGACAAAGATTTCTGCGGTGAAAATAATCTGCATCCATAACAAGCTGATAAATAGTCAATCTCCACATAAAGCGACTCATTTCAGAGGCCAACTTTTTCAGCTACCTTGTATCTTTCCTTTCTTCGACTTTCTCTTTGGCGGATCGCTCACGGCTCTAATTTTGTTTCGTACGCCGCCTTCTTCACAAACGTTTCGCTCGCAAAAAGTGTTTATGCTATGCAATTCAAAGACAAACCATGTTTCCTCTACATAAGAGCCCTCCATCTCAGCGAAATTGCAAATTACTTTGTCAGAATAACTGAGCGATTATTCCTGATCCAACGACGATCGAACATGGCCGTGAAACTGACACGACGAAATGAACACGAATATTGTCATGGATACATTTGATTGACGTCCACCAAACTTAGTTTTTGAAATGGCAAAAAATCGTTGAAGGGCGCGTGTGACTGATAACCGCTGTAAGCTTAATTGCTTTGATTGAGCAGGCTGAAATGACCACTGAGCCATGCGACGCAAGTGCAACAAAACCCGTTGGGCCTAGATCCCTCAAATCGTAAGTTAAATTTTGTTTCTGTGACAAATAAAGGATGTTTCATACGTATGCCATTTTCTTACTCCAAACTTGGCCTTGCATTCATCGTCGTTCATTTCATCTAAGTCGAAACGATTGCATTCGTAAGCAAAATCTGGATTCGTGAAGATAAACTACTCGTACAAGATTATATAATCTTCATCAGAAATAGGTGGAGCATCGATTAAAATCGATCAACCAGAAGAGGAAGGAGAACAAACGATAAAAAAACGTTAAGATCCGCTTAAATCACTCACGACTTTCACTACGCCGCCAGATCCACTCAACTCGCGCCGTCGCCGGCAGCACAACGTCGGCAGTCCTGGGTATGTCATGCGCAATAGACCTCGTCCCAGTCTCAACCGTTCAAATGACGGCGGCGTCGCCTTAAAATTAAAGTCCTCGTGCTTAAGCTCCCTAACCTCAAAGTTGCGTAAACAAACCCATTTGTAAGCCAGTTTACGGCAAAAAAAGGTAAAAATGTTATTGGCCGACTTAGGGTCGGTCCGTAAAGGGAAAAAAACTATGACCTCGGGCTTGAAAATGCTGTCCTCGGCCAGCGGCCTCGGGCAGCATTTTCAAGACCTCGGTCACAGTTTTCCGTATACGGACCTCCCAGCCGGCCAATAACATATATTTATTTTAATTTCGATATAAACAGACCTCCGTAAATTGACTGAGGATAGACGGATAGAAACTTACTAGAATCGACTGGTGTCGACAAGTTTAATTTCATGAGTCTTTCAGATACATAATGGGATACATGATTATTAATTTCGATCATACCCTCACTGTATGATCTCCATGCCGTGCCTTGATGTCTTTGTGGTTGAGGACCATGGTCGCGATGTTGTCAACGAATTTCTTACAACATGAACAAACTTCACCTTAACGCCCGCAGTTTTCTCTACAAGGTGAACCGCTGCCACCGCATTCTTTCTGCTCATCGCAAACGACGTATACGCGCCTGACTTGTCTCCAATCACCTATTGATATGAAGTAGTAAAAAAAAACTATTTATGATATAATCCTGTACTTTGTCGGTTGTTGGCGAATTGTTTCGTTTGAGTCAAGATAACTTGTATAAAAATGCAATATATTTTATTCGCGAGGACCACGTGATGATTTTCTTTCTAACACCAAGTGGGAGAAGTTAAGAAAAATGAGATTTTTCAGTACATAATAAAATAGTTGTAATTTTTGCCTTGCAGATGCATAGGCACGAAATTAGGAGACACCTTTTGAATAATTCAATAGCGTAATTGCCTTACCTCGATGTATTGATCAAAGTTTCCTTGCCATTGGTTTGGAACATAATAACGGAAGTTAGAGGTTGCGTTCGAAACGCTCCCTTCAAATACTTGAGACCTTCTGCCTTTACTGACAACACGCCTTGAAGATGTGAACAAAGTGCTATAATATTTGTATATTGAACTATTTATCCATCGATCGGGATGTGACCTCCATCTTCCAAAAGCTGATGTTTCATATGCTATAACCATGTGTGGGTGAGCATACAGTAAAGAACCAAGGAGTGTGTGCCGATTGCGCGAATAACCAATGAAAAATAAGATAGTTTTTGACGTGATCAAAAGCTTTTAACACGCTTCTGTGTGAGTATACTTTATCTGTAATTGAAAAAAAAAGTTAGCGAGTACTTCAAATTTAAAGATTGCTATATGATTGCCTGTTAAAATAATTTCAGCTAAGTTTTGATGTACCTTTGACAACTTATGGCTTGTGCATAGAATATCAAATTATTAGAACTACTTTAGGCGAAAAGGTCAGAATGTCGGCTATGTGGAGCTTTAATTTACAACTCCATCTCTCAAGATTATTGCATGACAATTTTAATCTCGCGAAACGCAAAGAAATTTATGAAAATATGCCAGAAGTCATATCCATTTTACGCTGGAAATCGATAAAGAAAAAAATAGCGGAAAAGAATGTGGTTAAAAATATTTTAAGAAAATATTTCTGTAGTCATAAACTTCAGGGTCATTTGCGGTAATCTTCGGTACAATTTTTGAATTTTCTTGACCATGATATTTTATAGTTTGCAGAACTTGCATTGTAAATAATTTACGACGATTACATCAAGAATTTGAAGAAATCGATGTGCAAGGTAAGATCTTCTTTGGATCTATTTGGATTAACTGTTATTTGGATTAATTGTTTGCTGTAAAACGGACCAAATATTAAAAGGAGTAGTCAGCTGACGCACATGAGTATCAGATACCATTTCATAGCTAATTTGCATGTAACGGACACGAGAAAAATACTGACATGATAAAAATAGCATCATAGGATGAGCAAAAGGACACTCAAAAACAGGTTTTTTTTTTCAGTTTACGATTAAAAATCAAGCAAAACACGCCAAAATTGGAGCAAGAATTCTAGATGAACTTAGATTCCATGTTAGGGAGAGCTTTATTTTTCAAAGTGGGAAAACTAGTGTCCAGGTCTGCGCGATCCCAAAGTTGACTGTGTCCCTTTAAACCAAAAGAGTTGGAGTATTTGCAGTGATAACGTAATGAAATGTTAACGTAAAAACAAGAAAAATAATTTGTTACGAAAGTGAAAAACTCAAGACCTCTTGCAAATTCATTTTTATGTCTATGAAACCGTACATTTTTTACAATAATACCTTTCACCATCCCAGAATGGTAATTCATGTGAAAACCTTCGTTCGTCCACACCACCCAAACACTTGCTATTCCCAAGCCTGTAAGCACTCCCAAGAGAACTGCACGGATTCGAGTTCTAAATTCCAATTCGATCGGGAATTCGAGGGCCACGGGTTTGTCAGTCGAAGACTGTTATGTGCTACCCTCGTTAAACAAAGTCAATTTATTTATTTTATTTACTTGTGATCTCAGACACAACATAACCGCTTCTGTAAATTAAAAAAATAATAAAAATAATAATAATAATAATAATAATAATAATAATAATAATAATAATAATAATAATAATAATAATAATAATAATAATAATAATCTAATCTAAAAGTAGTCTGATGAAATCGTTTCAAGAGGAAATTGTCTTCCAGCTGGTTCTAAGATAAGTTGTGACCAGCCTGCATTTAACTAATTGGGGACGTTTAGCTACTAGTGAAGAAATATATTAATATGATCCAAATATATTAATCTGATCCAAAATACTAATTTTTAGTAATAAGAGTTATTTTAAACTAGTTCCTAAAAATATCTTGAGATATCAGTATCCCATAAACTCATGTTTCCTTAAAACCAAAGGTTGAAGACTAATCCCCTCCCAATCCACTATTTTCAATCCATAAGTAAAATCTTAAATCCCATAATTCCTTTACTTTATACATAAGAATAGCAATTTCTTGTAGTCGCCTGTTTTTTTTTTTTTTTTAACGCGGGTAGCTTTGCCAACTTAAGTAACTCGTCATAGGTCCAAGATTTCCTATTATAAATTGCTCTCAAGGCTCTTTCTTGGACTCGCTCCAGTTTCCTGTTGTCCGTTGAATTGAGCGACAAAAATTGCAAACGATATGACAAAAACTCTAAACGATATGACAAGAATTCCAAGCAACATGACAATAATTCCAAATGATATGACAATACGTCAGGTGAGGCAGCACGGTAGCTATTCTTAAACGTTCAAAATATAACATTTTGGTATAGAAAAGTAGTGTAAAAGCCGATAAAACGATGAGCAGGAAAACCGCAGATAAAGAAAAAAAAAAAAAACCGCTCGCAGCACAACAATCTTCCGCCAAGTTAAAATCCTGTCAAAATAATGCATTGTGGACTTAGTGCGCACACCAACCGGGACTTTTTTCAGTGAAATCCTCTTAGAAAACATGTGCATGATTGCCAAATCTGGTCAGAAGTTCCGTTCTTATGAATCTTCTCAAGATAGCAGATGCTCTACTGAATAGTAGTTCACCTTAGGGGTCATTTGCGGCCTGTCAAGCGATACCTTGACTACAGTAACCATTTTCAGAAGCATGCTATTCAAGGGCGACTGAGTCAAATATATACCTGTATATGCATACTAATTTTGGTTCTGTATTAACTAAATTTTACTTTCCGCTTACGGTTGTCATTAAGTAATGATCCGTGCAAGAACTAGGCAAAAGAACAATAGACCGTGGCAATAGCGGCAGTTATTATTTCGGCGCTGATCACTCGAATCAAATTAAATTCAACGTATGTGATTGGTCCACACGCAAAAAGCTTGAAATTTGAATTTCAATTTGAAAAGTAGATACACTGGAATCCGTTCGAATGTCTTTTTATTTTGGATTTGAATTCGTTGCATTTGTAAATTTAACATATCTTAAACTGACAAAATTTCGATGCGCCAAAAGGCTAACTTTTGATTGGCGCATAGAACAATGCTAAAATTTTACCGGGAGATAGATTTTAGAGAGATGGGGCACATATCAAAAAAAAATTTTGTTGATGTCACTTTTTTATTGCTTTTTTCTACGATTTTTCGATATCAGCCAATCAGATGCGCCGATTTAATTGAATTTAAAAATTATTCTTTCCCACCTCTTAATCGATTTTGCCAATTGCCTGCCTAGTTTTTGCTCGGATCATTACCTAAACAGTTATCGTAAACCCTAGTACATTAATTTATCGAAAATTGTTGTCTTGTTTTGTTCAATTCAATTCAATTTTAATTGTAACTCTCACAGACTTTAATTTAACGGAATTATCTGAAAGAAAAGAATACGTGTAAATATCTACAATTACAAATAGGTGATAAATAGCACTAATGAAATAATTTACAATCGTGATTAAGAAATAAAGTACAGAGCAAGAAAAAGAGATAAGGGGGACAAATTACAACAAATTGTCGTAATTCCTTTGATTTGATTCGATGCACATGCTATAAGTTGATTATTCTCAGATGCTCGACTTTTCTAGGTATGTTGTGGCTTTATTACAACGATATGAGGTAGAAGAGAAAAGCCGCTTAGGAACCATATGGTCATGCCTTGAAATTCTTGCATGCAATATTTTAATGTTTAATGATGAAGCCAGATCGACAATAGGTGTCTTTCGTTTGATTCCTCATTTTCAAGCTGAATTTAATTTAGGTCATTCGGAGAAGAACTTCCCGAGCAAGGGGGAAACCAATAACAAACGAAACCCACTTACACCTCCATGCAGGCCGCTAGAGCTCTCTCTATTACCACTACACCATTCCCGTTCCATAGTGTGACTGCAAAACAGAAAGCTACAAGGAACTGTTCTCGCACGACGTTCGTCCGCCGAGTCGAGCGCAACTATATAAACTAGCTGTTAGTCTTTTTTTAATACACAGGAATATGACTTCCTTTGGTTGTACTTTTTTTCTTTTTCAACGACGTCTTCTGGAGTAACGGCCTTGCAACGACTTTTTGCTTTATCTGTTTAAGGTATCCGCCCTCGCCAATATTTGAAAAATGAAATGAGATCTTTGTCGTTATTGTGTACTTACTGTGTCACTTTTTATTCCTTGATATGGTTATTCATACGTATACACAAGAATGTCAATATGTTTTGGCCTCAGACACCCCTCTGTGCTTTACTGGTTAGTCATTCAAAGCCGCAAAATCAATATAATATGATTAAGAGGAGTAGATTTTGTTTTAATCACAATGGAACACATTAATATAGTATTGGGCTTGTCTTTAAGTGCAATTTTTCTTCTAAAAACAATCATCATCGAATTTCGAGAATTTCACTGCCTGTAATGTTATTTTCAATACAGATCAAATCAGGGCCAATCCTACATTTATTTGTTTCTGTGTTTTAGAGTACCAGCAATTGCAACGATGAGGGAATATAATTTTCATTTTCATAACATACAGGATCCTTTCCGAAAGGACTTCATGTTACAAAGTATAGTAACATATAAAAGATCACAGGGCCACAACATAATAGGTACTGCCATTATTCAGTGACATGCAATTTAGTGCTTATTTGAATTATTGTTGGTATATTATTTCCAAGCAGTGAGTTCATTCATTGTAGATTTATAACTTGGAATCGAATGTTAGAGGCACATTCATGACAGTGAATTGGAGCAAGGGAGTCTATTGTAATTCAGTTTGTGTGAAAAATTTTTCATGGCAGTATCCTTTACGAATACTTTAAACGTCACTCTTCGCTTTTCTTAAGAAGTAGTGTGTGACCTGGACCCTACTTCTGTGGCGAAACTGGCTGACTAATGTTAAAGCTGCACCCTACCGAGAACTGCCTAGAAATGTTTCAGGGATTAAGAAGTTAAGGAATTCAGCATTAACTCGGCCTTCAGCTTCTAAATATTTTTTTTTAGCTAACAGCATAATAAACCTGTTGGCATATGCAATCGGGAGTTTAACTGAATGCTAACAATGGTATTGAGAAATATGTTACTTGAGCCATGTTCATGTTCATGCTCATGTTCATGCTTACTTCAGGTGGCGTGAACTTTAAATACCATTCGAGGGAGTACATGTAAGAAAGCCCAGCTTTTAACTCTTTTTGTAAAATTTCGTAGGATCTATATATTTCTTTACTCAATGGGCCATCGGATTTGAACGCTACTGAATAGCTTAAATGAACGAATGAGTGTTTAGGGGTATAGACCGGATACTAATGTAATGAACTTTTCAGAATCTACCGACATGACACCTACAAGGCTTTAGATCATGCGGTGTGCACACTAGGATCGATCGCGATTGGTGTTAGTTTCGTTTCACGTCATTTGCTCGTGGCCAGCATCGTGTGAAGATCTTTTTGAGTGACTGAAAAAAGCACTTTGCTTTCAAAGTATCGCTTCTTCTACAGTCTTTCGATGTAGATCCGTATAAATTAACATTTTTTTTACTGCAGAAATAAGTGTTTGAAGTGGAAAGCTTTGGGTTTTCATGTTTCAACGGATCAACACAGACATTGCACATGCAGCTAAGCTGGAATCATGCGATCGAGAATCACAATAGTGTACTCTGGGCGACTACCTTTTGGCTTCGTTAGACACTGAGAACAAACGTATGTTCCCTTTTTACAAGTGTTTGTTTTTTTTTTTTTTGCTTTAAATTGCAGTGATGATGAGAGATCTGAGGGATAAAAATAGTTAACTGCTCTTCAATATTGCTACCTTGCTGATAGCATAACTGATTTATAATCAAATTATTTGTTGTTCTTTATTCGGCTAAAATTGAAAGTTGGGATGGTAACGTCAACCAAAGAATTTAATCCGGCTCACCCACACAAGTTTAATCGGTCAGGATATGAACAGTTTTAAACATTTACTTTGTAGATAATGCGGTGGGGATATAGTTTGACTGAATAAAGCAAAATTTATCAGGTTATCGAATAAGTATATCAAATAAAATGAAGCTGATAGACATTGTGTCATTTGTTATTTTATTATTATTATTTTTTTTTACAATACATCTTCATTTACCATTTAACATCATTGGTCAGTGACCAGTAGCAAGGTCCTACCGCCTAATTTGCAGATAATGAATACAACTTATTTGAACTTTACTGGAGTTTTAAACCAGTTACTAAATTTCCCTCCAAGCGATAATGCAAATAATAAGTGTTGAGCTGTGTGCCTACAGACACAGCTTTAGAAAGAAACATTCTAATATGACTTGTGTTGTACAATCATAAAAAAGTATAACACAAACAAAATTGACAACACGGCAGAAAACCATTATTGCCCCCGTGAGCTTCCACTGGCGCGGTAGAACTAGACCTAAAATCAGAATCAGTACTGCAGTACAAACAAACTACACCTTCAATGCGATTAAACTAAAGCAGGTTTGACGTTAATTTGGCCATTAAACGGGAACGTGTTGTCTTAAGTGGAGGGGGGGTAACCTGCGATGGACTAGCATCCCATCCAGGGGGAGTAGAAATACTCTCAGTCGCTTCATGCTAAGGAAACCGAGATAAGCTCCGGTCTGATGGGCCACTTGGCTCGTATGCAGACTTTACCTACCTTCTAAATGAAAGCTCTCAGTACCAAAATCTGTCTTAGCTACTCTCAAACTTTTAAAATGTAAGAGTTTGGTATTGAGAAGGTGAGCGAAAGCCGAAAAAACGATGGACAGAAATACAGCTCGCGTCACAACAATCTTCCGCCATGTTGAAAAGCTGTCATGAAATTAATGCATTCCGGCCTTAGTGCGCACACCACCACTCTTTAGACAAAGTTAATAGGAGCATTTTCAGTGGAATCCTCTAACAAAACACACAATGAATGTTACATCTGGTCAGAATTTTTTTTTTAATTATTTTACTTCAAGTTCCCTTTGTTGGAATCATTTCAAGATAGCGGATGCTGTAATGAGTACTAGTCCAGCTTGGGGATCATTTGAAGGCCTGCACAGTTTTAATAAGCGATACCTTAACTACAGTTAACTGTTTTCATGTGACGTCATGATTTTCGAAAATTACAAATTAGCAGTCCTGCTGGCCTTTTAGGGTCATCAGACATAAGACTTTATCAAAGCTTGGCGTTTTACGACGTTTAAGTGCTATAAGTTTCCTCATTTTCTTATAGAGGACATTTGAATTTTCAAATTTATGCGTTGCGTGACATTAAATGGGGGTCCGAGAAGGATCACGCGCATGTCAAAAGTGCAGTTATCGCTTACGTTTTTGGTAACTGGACAGTTCTTGCACTAGAAGAAGTATTGCTTTCAATGTCTGAGAACTTTAGAGTAATAATTTTTCGTTTCAGTGGCAAAACTCAATGACAGATGTTTCTGTTGGTTTCCGGCCGCCATGTTGGTGCCCCTCGGAAGGGCACCAACATGGCGTCTCCATACAAAGCTCCATAAATTTAGGTGAGACTGTTTACTGAATAACGCGGCAATGAAAAACCGCACAGACCTAAATCTCGGCGATGTTTTTTGTCTATCAATTATCTATCACCTACCTGATTCTTGACTTAATTTATTGAATGGTTACGATTTTTATTTTCGATGCAAACCACCAATTCAAAATTGTGTTAAATGTTTGGTAGACAGTTTTACTGGATTAACGTCCTTTTATGGGAACTTTTATTGTTTGCAGCTTTGAGACTCTTTTGTTTCTAGAACAAGAGCTTAAAAGAACCGCGCTTAGCAAATTTCCGACCGCGAGAAAACCTTCGTTGACGGTCGGATGTAAACAATATCACCCTTCTCGGGGTGAGTTAAGGGAATGTTGCTCAGAACGACGACAGTTTTACCGGGGGACAGAAGGGAAAATTTCTTACCTCACGCGCGGGCTATCGAAGTTTCAAGGTATTTTCCCTCCTCGCGGAAACTGGCGAATGTCAACGTTCAGAAGCACGATTCAATTCAATTCAGTTCAATTCAATTCAATTCAATTCAATTTATTATTAATTTCAATTAATTCACCAATTAATTAATGTAAATTAAAACAAATGAAGAATTTAAATATCTACAAACCCGCTTGTAGCATAGCTAATCTAGGCGGGTTGTGCTAATTATAGTCATATTAACCGAGCAAAAAGACAGCTACTAAAAAATAAACATACACACACACTAATAGTTAATCAAGCACAAAAGTAAAAAGGTAAAGCAAATTAAGAGGTTTAAAGTAGATAAACGGCTAAATGTAAGTTTGAAAGCTATAGTGTATAATAATTACTTGTGTTTAAATTCAGTATTAGAGAATGGGCATCAACATAACAGTCCTCAGTTTCAAGTACAGTTAGAAGCAGCTTATGAATTTTTCTTTTAAATGCTCTTTTCGTGAGCTTACGCCAATCGGGGTGTAGACAATTCCATAGTCTCGTACCGAAAGCAGGAAAAGACTTAAGTTTTATATGCAATCTGGATTTCTGTACAAAAAGATTATCTGCACACGAGAAACGCGTGTTGTAAGCATGAATGTCAGATGAATGTATGAAGAGTTCACGAATATTTTTAGGTGTAGAATGAGTAGAAACATCATGCATTATGGTTGAGACCGTTTCAAAGTAGAGCATATTTACAGTAAGATGTTCGAAGCAACAAAAAGAGGGATGGCATGAGATCTTTTGCTGGCAAAGAAAATTAGGCGGAGTGTACGCTTTTGCAGAGTGAGAATCTTTTTTTAAATCACACTGAGATGCTTGGCCCCAAACAGGGAGACCGTAAAGCGTGTAGGGAAATATCAGCGAACGGTAGATTTAAAGAAGGGTATTTAGAGAGGTACATGGTGCCTTAGCCTGGCAATTATGCCTACTATTTTACTGATCTTCGAAGCGATATGATCAATATGAGGCCTCCAGGTTAAATTTTTGTCAATCAGTACTCCTAAAAATTTCACATAATCTTTGCATTCAAGCACGCTAAAAGGGCTACGGTTTGTATTCTAAAATACTAATGGAAAGGCGCAAAACAACTACAAGCATATCATCAATCTCAAAAATTGTAACAGGGTTCTTGAGGAATTTAGTTACGAACCACTTTCAGTGCAGTAGTTCCACTAGGGTATTTATTTCTTGAACGCTTTCATGGCCGTTGTGGCGATTGTTTTCTCGTCTTTGTCTCTTAATCGTCAACAAACCATTAATTGACAAAAACTTAACTTTCCACGGATGTAGAGGCGCGTGCTGCGCCAACCTCTGTCAGATCTTGTGCGCAGCATGACATAACATATTTTAAGCGCAACTGGGCGTCTTTGAAATTCGCGCTTAGTTGATTCCATTGTTTTCTTGTAGTCATGAATGATCGTAATAAGTAAATGGTTAAAGAGACGCGAACACTTGACAACAATCATTCCGCTGTTGTCACTTGACAAGAACCATTTCTCTCGCGTAATCAGAAGATCGACATCGTCGAAAAAGTAGTTTTCTATAAATTGTTTTCGAAGTTTAAGATAGGCTACCGTTTGGAAAAAAAATTGTCATTAGCGGCAAGTTGCCGACCCAATCCGATTTGACCCGATTTTAATTTCGGGAAACAGGACAGAAAAATCCCTAAGGACACACAACAAAAGGCTTATTGTTTTCGAAAAATTAAACATTAACAATAGGCAAAGCTTGATATGAGCATGATATTAAACTGCTACTGAGTCAAAAATGTATCTTTAGATACATAGTAATTTTGGTTGTACATCAAGTGAATTTTACTTTCTTATTAGCCTGCGGATACAACTTCCACGCATCGCTCACCGCCATTATTAAACACTTCTCGTAAACTCTAGTACATTTATCGACCATTGCTGTATTGGTTTGTTCAATCAGTCAATTTTAATTTAAACTCTCACAGGCATTAATTTTACAGAGGTATCTGAAAGAAGCGAATACATATCTAAATACATACAAATTACATATAGAAAATGATAAATAGCACTTATGAAATCATTCACAATTGTGATTAAGAAAATAAAGCGTTAGGCCCAGTTCAGACGCCGAACTTTTCATGAGCCGAACTTAATTCGAATTTGGACCGACCCAAATTAACAAAAGTACGCCTGTTGATTCAGACGTCGAACTTAATTCGCCGAACTTAATTCAGTTTGAACCAAAAACTGCTTGTAAAAAAAAAAAACAGAAAATCGAAACTGCTTGTAAAGTACGTTATAATAATTTATGCATTAGGTTCGGGACATGAAAGGTTCGGCGTCTGAATCAAAGCCGTTCCAAAGGCGAAATTCCCGCCTGAGCGAGGCGGGAAGAATGGCTGAGCCGTTCCAAATTCAAATAGCCGTTCTTAACTGATTCAGACGCCGAACTTTTCATGTACTTAATTCAAAGTACTAAGGTTCGGCTCATGAAAAGTTCGGCGTCTGAAACTGGGCCTTAGGGAAGAAAAGGAGATAAAGGAAGACAAATTGCAACAAATTGTTGTAAATCCTTTAATTTGATTCGATGTACATACTAAAAGTTGATTGTTCACAGATGCTCCACTTTTCTAGGTGTTCATATAAAGTTGAAATAAACAAACGATATGAGGTAGAAGAAAGAGAACTGCTTAGAAACCATCTGGTCATGTCTTGTAATTCTTGCTTAATTATAATATTGCAATGTTTATTGATGAAGCCAGATCGACCATAGCTGTCTTTCGTTTGTTTTTTTTTTTTCTTTTCAGTCCAAATTGAATTTAGGCCATTCGGATAATAAAAAAAAAAAAAAAGAAAAAAAAATATTGGAGCAAGGCAGATACCAATAACAACTCTCGCGATTACTACTACACCATTCCCGTTTGTATTTGAAAAAACAGAAGGCTGCAAGGAACTATTCTCGCTCAACGTTTCTCCGAATCGAGCGCGACTATATGAACTAGCTGTTAGTCTTGTTTAATACACAGAACGATGACTTATTTTGCATGGATGCACTTTTTTTCCTTTTCAATGACGTCTTCTGGAGTAACGACTGTGTAACGACTTTTAGTTTTATCTGTTTAACGGAAGCGATCGAGGTAGTATGGGAAAGTCATCTAAAACCAAGTGCAAATTATGAAAACACAAGAAATCTTTGTATGTCTAGAAAGACTTCCGCAAGAAAGTGTTAAGAAAGAAATTTATAACCACTTCCATGATACTATGGCCACCAAAATGAGCGACTCCAATGCCGATGTCGCGCATGCAATTTCAAGAACTGCTCCTTTCTCATGCCGAAGTTTTGTAAAGTTAAATCTGTAGTAAACGCGTGGAAATATGAGATCCTAAAGTTGCCAATTTTTAAATTGAAATAAATGCTTGTGAAGCTTAGTTTTTGTTTGGATAAAATTCAAAACAAAACAAAAAAAAGACCAAAAACAAAAATGTAACATTGTTGATGTAACAGACGTTAATTGCAAAAACGAAAGCCTCCAATCGGCGCGGAAATCTGCCCGGACAAAATTTATCCGCAAACATTATCCGTGGCGTTAGGCGAGCAGTTTTCCGAGAGCAAAGCTTGAAGAAAACTGTGAGAAAATGTTTTTTCCTAGCACTAAGTTGTTAAAATAAAATAGAAATATATATATATATATATATATATATATATATATATATATATATATATATATATATATATATATATATATATATATATATATATATATATATATATATATTTGGAATGCCTGCAGTAAATGGGCCGGGTGGATTTAGATTGAATCTCTTTTTAGTTCTCCCCATCCTTGAAAAGCCTTTCTCTGAGTATTAGTAACCTAAATGAAAACAAGACAAGGAAAGAGAGCCTGCATCGAAATCCAGCTGTAGGTGATGTGGCTCCCTCTTTATAAACGGTAGTTTAAATGTGTTTTATAGAATATTAATTAGGTAACAAAACAAGCAATGGAATAATAATAATAATAATAATAATAATAATAATAATAATAATAATAATAATAATAATAATAATAATAATTAAATAACAATATATAATTATAATAAGAACCTTCCCAGAATCCTTTGCAGCTGGAAAATCGTCAATCCCAAATAACTTGGTCAGTTTGAGGGCAGCAAGACCCCCACGTTGTCTAGAAATAAGTCTTACCATAAACTAATAATTGTACAAGACTTAGGGCGATGACGTCATTGGTCACGTGACTTTGCTCTGAAGTGCGTTTTTGCTCACTGTGACAAAATTATTTTGTTATTGAAAAAGCAGTCAAAGTGGTTTAAAGCACAATGGGTGTGAGCCATTTCGGACTGCCCGGGTACCGAACAAAATATAAATATTAAGGGAGTTATGTACAATTTTCAAAAAGCGGGAGTCTGGGTACAAGTGCTATCTCGCGTTGCTTTAAACGTGAGAAAACAAAAATTTGGATATGAGTGGATATTTTTATGAAATTTACATTTTTGCTATTTTAATGCTGTGACGTCATCAGTCACGTGACCAGAATGGGCCAAATTTTAATATTTGTTCTAAGAGTTTACTAGTACCTTTCTCCAAGAATATTTTTAAGCGAAGTTGTAGTTTAATAAATAGTGTTTTTAGAAAATGGCCATGATGACTTTTTCCTTACAAAGTGCGGCAGTAGAAAATCTAACTGAAAAGTTTGTCAGCTTCCTGCTCAACGACCATTTGAGCTAGCAACGAAAGAAAATTTTGCCAAAGGCCTGAGTATATGCCCTTAATGAAGACGTTGTCAGTTTTTTCAAATTTTAATTGGTTTAGTAGGAGAGCGATGTTTTTTCTTGAAACGAAATGAGTGAGGCCTGGGAGAAAGTAAAGCTGCTACCCATCCCCCACTCCGTTGGGATCTTCCCAGCGGATTCCTGGTTGTACGTAATGCGGGCTCTTAAAAAAATAACATTCAAAATGGCGGGCGCCGACTGGCAATCAAGTGGATGTGGACAGTGGAGTGAGTTTTGAGTTACATAGGATAGTTTTGTTGCTGTTCTTCCTACTTGACGCGGCCAAAACGAGTCCCCAAACACAGAATATATGTCCTTTATTTGTATGCCGAATGAAGAGGAATATGAAATGAGCAGAAACTTTGCAGACGTTTCGCAAACAATAACTGTTCTAACAGAAATTTACTGGGACCAGAGGTCTAAGGTAAGCGTTTCTTGTCGTACAATGATCTGATTTTATTTTGAAGACTGGTTTAAGCTTATGTCTTTGATGTTAATCGTGTGTGAAGCTTCGTATAAGTGCTACCGATAGAATCGTGCTGAAACTTAGCAAACTGGAATTTAGCTGATGGACAAATCACTGACCCCCAGTCCATGGACTACCCCAATGGACTACCTAAATGGACTAGCCCTGAAATGGACTAGCCCTAAAAATAATATTCCAAATGAGTACTATTTGATGTTCTTAGCTGCTGGTATACTTAAATTACACATAATATACATTTAACTTCCGGTTATGTTCATCCTGTACAGCCTCTAGCCACCATTTTGTATAATTGTACTTGCTGAGCACAGAATGGTACGAAAAGTGTAGAAACGCAAACCAGATTTCATCATTACATTGTCAATGGCTGTTTTCAATATGAGGTAAACATAATAACTTCAAAAACCATTGAAATGTGAGCGAGGAACCCAGTCTGATATTTGATTTAGGAATAGCACATTAGTTAAATGTAAATGTCACAGAGTGGTTTTCAGTTTTACTCCATGCCATTCAGTCAGCCACTACACTGCTTTAGCTAAAAGATGATATGAAGGTGATGACAAGAGTGATGGCTGAATAGTTAACCCTTCCAGGAACCATGATAAATTAACAAGGTAGTCAGAACATTCAGATCTTTTCCATATATTAATACCCCTAATTGTTCCAAAATAATTTGCAAGAGAACAGCCTGAATCTGAAATGTTTACAATGCAATTGAGAAAACACTGGTTGCTGGTGTAAAATAATTTAGTAGAATTTAAGCCATTTGCAGTGGCAGGTCCGATCCAAGGGTCATTCAAAAGGCATTCAAAAGCAGAAGGGGAAATTTGGTCCTTTCAAAGGTCATTGCAATAATTTCAACTGTAAAGTAGGGTGCAGTGGGTGCTGCAATATTAGAACTGGTTCTAGCTTTGTATGTTGCAGAGCAATAAAAAACATAATTTCATTGTAGACATAAAAATAATGAGTTATAAGTCAGCTATCCTGAGGCTGAAACATTGTAAACAATCCACAACACCTAACTTGTCCAACTTAAGTCATACATGTAGTAATACTAATCAAGGAAGAATCTACTTGTCTGTTTTGTGTTCAGTGATCCAGAACAAAGAAAGCAAGGTGTAGCATCTTACAACTTTGCATGGTACTCATTTGGAATATTATTTTTAGGGACTGTCCATTTTACGGTAGTCCATTTAGGTAGTCCATTGGGGGTAGTCCATGGACTGGGGGTCAGTGTTTTGTCCATCACCTGGAATTTAAGTCGACTCGGAGGAAGAAAATAGATTTTGGGAATGAGTTGACAGTGTTAAATGAGTCTTCGTCGAGTCGTGTATTTGTAATATTGACCAATTGGTCGTTTGGGCCACAAAAAATAATGATTTAGTATTTGAATTTAAGGGTGAAGGTTGCCATAGGACAGCAAAGAGTCAGGATAATTAATAGCAAATTCAGGGAAGTTTATGAAAATTACATTTTTTTGATTCGGTGCCTTTCAGTCTGTATCATTTGGGTTTCACTTACTGGTAGTTAAAAAGGTAAAGGTAGAGACTGCTTGCATTCAACTCCAGTGGTAGACTTCAATAAAACAATGGTACTCACGTTTAAATAAGATCATTTTTTAAGTTTAAATTTGTATCTTCCCGTTGCGTGTATTGACAGACATGGATTTATGTTTCTTTTGCATTTTGTAGTCTACAGGTAATTTGTGGGATTAATAACCAGGAATGCCCACTAATGAGGACATTTTAATTTACTGGTGAGTTAAACTATGGATTATGACATGTTTAGGTAGCTATTGATTGCTCAGTTTTAACATAGTTATTTGCAGGACGTAACATGTCGATCAAAGTCGATCATCGAAAACGTAGTCGATAAGTCGATAAGACTCGAGATTTGTCGATAATTGTCAATCGACAAGTTAAATTTGTCGATAAAAGGCGATAATCACAAGGTTTTCAACTGGTTGTTGATTTGCAGGCACAAACAAGAGTCAAACAACCCAGCATTGTGTAACGATCGAAGCGTCGGGGACTGGATGTTTAATATATCGAAAAAAAAATATAAAGCATCGCACCATCTTGACGTTAAATGAAAGCTTGCGTGGCTCAACAAAAGATTCAAGGAAACAATAGGCGTGTTTTAATCTACCTTTGAATATTATCAAGCATAGTTCACAAATAAACGTGTGGGTTCCCTATCGTCTCCTCTCCCGGCATGCATCGTTTTTTGTATTCCCGATACTTGTCGATTGAAATCGATCAAAGTCGAAAATCACAAGAAATTGTGGAATCGACTTTTATCGATTTGCGATACTTGTCGACTGATTAGTATCGAATTCGATCGACAATGATCGACTTTTATCGACTTTCGAAATTATCGACATGTTACGTCCTGTTATTTGTGAGCCCACTGCAGCCTCTCAGTTTTAACGTAGTTACAATATTGTAAGCCCTTTCCAGTCTCTCAGTTTTAACATAGTATTTGTGAGTCCACTCCAGCCTCTCAGTTTAAAAATAGTTATTTGTAAGCCCACTCAAGTCTCTCAGCTTTAAAATAGTTATTTGTGAGCCCTCTCCAGCCTCTCAGTTTTAACATAGTTATTTGTGAGCCCACTCCAGCCTCTCAGTTTTAACATACATGTAGTTATTTGTGAGCCCAGTCCAGCCTCTCAGTTTTAACATAGTTATTTCTAAGCCACACACACTCATTACCTGAACCATTCAAGATGTGCTTTTTGACCAGATATTTCTCTACTTTATAGAAAAAATAATTAAAAGCTTTTTGGCAATTTTAAAGGCAATTTATTCTCAATTATTGGATGACCTTCAGCAGCATTTAAAAAAAGCAATGTTAAAATTCAAATGAGGCCTGAAACTCATCTTTTAAATTAAAGGCTATAGTCCAAGCTTTATGAGTGTGTTTGCAAGCAAGCAATATAAAGCTTACTGAAAGCAACATGATGTATCTTTTTGCTAACCAGAGTGCTATTTAGGCTAGCCAAGTCTTATGTAAGCCATCCAGAATGCCTCAAATGGCTTGCAGGTTTCATGACAAATGAAACCCATACAAGCCAGAAATCCCTGACTCTAATAAATAACCTAACCTCAGGCTCAACCTAACTAAAGAACTGTTTAGGCTAACTATATAGCTAGAGAGCTATTCAGAGGTTAACCAGTGTGCTATTTCTATTAACTTAAATTGCTTGCATGATGTGTTGGCTTGCACTTTGACAAGACCCAGGCTTTTTTGAATCCGTCTGATGTACAAGGGATTGAACATTTAAGCTTTTAACTTTCGTCCAGTTTAGGTTTTACATGGAAAATGTTTCCCCTTTTTAAGACACTGTTTCTCTTGCTAATCAATGCAAGCTCCATGTGTGCATTATTAACTGCCAGTAGAGAGTGGATGTGTACCTAATGAGGACTTAAGATGTAGAATTTTATTTCTTTGTCAAAAAGGATTCTTCATTTATGTGGGAAGTAGCCCACGGGGCGGGTAATCCCCTTTAAAAGTAACAGGGGTGCTTGTCGTACCTTTCAGGGGGTGAAATTTGTGAATTGGTACTGCTTGGGGTTTTAAAACCTAAAATGACTGCTGCAGTACCTTTAGGGGTCTCAAAGGTCATGGCCTTGAAAAAAAAAATGACTGAAATCGTAGTTATATTTCTGAATTTTTACTTAAAAATAGTAATGCCACTGAAAATTATTCTGTTATTACTAACAGAAATGGTATTTCTTAGGGGTGTAAATAAAGTCCAGGCCACGCCCACAAAATAAGTTTTTGGTACCTTTTCAACAAGCACCCCCGACATTTTCATAGTGGAGTACCCCCTTGGGGGGAGTAGCCAAGTAGTAGCTGTGAATTTGATTAAAAAAAACTCCAGCTTAGTTTTTGTTGACAACTTTATTGCTTTACAAGAAAACCAAACATACATTTCTGCCCGTAACCTTTCATTTTGAGATGAACAGAATAAAAAAAAAACTAGCTTTAACTACAGAGTCCAAAAAATTTAATAACCACCTTGCCTGGCCCAGGTCTAAACTGGGCAAGGTGACACTATTATATGCTAACCCAAAGTCCCATATTTTCTTTGGAAACATCAACAAATAAATGATATTTGGGTATCTAGCAAATGGCAAAGGATTGGATACACTCTAGAGGCCAACATGAAAACAGTCAGTTTTTTTTTTCACACACTGAGAAGGCCATTTACAGTCTACATGTTAAAAAAATAGCAGTTTCAGCAAAATAAATACTTTTTGCTTACTCTTTTTTTTTATATTTGCAGGTGACTAAAGACTTTGCAATGGCATTCCTCTTAGTCAATGATGAACTCAAATATAAAATTGTCACAACATTGATTCCCACAGAAGACAAGTTATATAAAGTTTATAGCTATTTATGTGATATGAAAATCCCAGAACCCAATAGGGTTACATGTGTATACTAACACTTTATTGCATGAAGGTTATAAATCCAATCTGGAATTCATGACAAAAATATTTGGAAAAATATTCAGGCCTTAAATTTATACACACTAATCTATTTTTTTTTTTTTTAACCTTTTCACATTTACCAATTTTCTATGGGATTTATAATTATATATTGTTATACCGGTTTCACTTGTAATAATAATAATAATAATAATAATAATAATAATAATAATAATAATAATAATAATAATAATAATAATAATAATAATAATAATAATAATAATAATAATCATAATAATAATAATAACAACAACAACAACAACAACAACGACGACGACAACGGCAACGAAAACGACAAGGACAACGACAAGGACAACTACAAGGACAAGGACAACGACAACACAGGGAGCTGAGGAGTCCTATTTCACCGTATTTCTAGTTAAATTCACCGTACAATTGAAGCGCGAATCGATCTGTTGTTAATTCAGATCGTGTCGGTTGAAATCCTTTCCGCTTAAATGGTCGGCGCCCAAAGCGAAGCTTTCCGTACGAGGCACGGGAGTAAAAAAAAGAGACAAGGGATGAAACTAACTTATAACGCTCAAAAAATCGTTGCCGAAAAGCCAGATTTTACTAGCTTTCTGATTTATTTCTTTTCTATAATGTGGAGCGGATAATATTTCCAGACCACTTGCTGAATATGAGGCATTTTCATTCACATTTTAAAGATTTATGAGCGATTCAAAATTTCACCGAAATTAGTTTCATCCCTTGTCTCTATTCTTACTGTTAGTCACCACTAGTGATTAGCCCACAGTGACTGCTGTATGCGGCATTAGACGTGAGGATAGGATAGGATAGGATAGGATTTCAACCGACGCGTAACACGATCGTATGTTTACGGTTCGATCACGCTCAGCGATTTGAATTAACAGATCGATTCGCGCTACAATTGTGTGGTGAATTTAACTAGAAATACGGTCAAATAGGACACCTCTGCTCCCTGTGCGACAACGGCAACGACAACGACAACGATAACGATAACGATAGCGATAGCGATAGCGATAGCGATAGCGATAGCGATAGCGATAGCGATAGCGATAGCGATAGCGATAGCGATAGCGATAGCGATAGCGATAGCGATAGCGATAACCATAACGATAACAATAAAAACTAGCAAAATACTGTTTGGACGGAGACACCCTCCTTCTCCGGTGTAAATAGGATTAAATAATAAATCGGAGTTGTTTGTCGGTAGAACCTTCCTCTTGTTCTTCTTCTTCTAGTTCTTTTTCTACTTTGTGTAGATTGTGAACGAGGTATAACATGTCAGGAAAGACGTTTTTATATCTGCAACAACGGCGCTTTTTCACGACTACATATGCAACGACCAATAAGATAATAGGGCCAACGACTCCTCCGACAATCTCCCCAGTGCTCTTAGCGGAAGACGAAGAAGCAAATGGTCGGTCTATTAAAAAAAAAAAAAAAAAAAAAAAAAAAATGAAGGAGTAAGCAGAGCTTAATTATAATCACTGCATCTTGCTATCCTCAGCTAGTTTACTAGGGTTCAACTT